>JAQIWG010009037.1:0-10949 GCA_034695025.1 Chamaedrilus cognettii | reverse complement strand
TTGATGAAATGTCCTCAGTGTGTACATTTATTGATGAAATGTCCTCAGTGTGTACATTTATTGATGAAATGTCCTCATCTGAGTACAATTATTGATGATGGTACTCAGCTGAGTATTGAAGAATCGTCAATTACTGAGGATCCGTCAGCGCGCAAATTGTCATCTCGTGGTGATTAGGCGCGTCATTCTTGTACCCCCCGGGGCCGGTCTTTCATCCCTGTGTCCCTCCGCCCCCTCCCTCCGGGTTCGACTGTCGTCCGTGCATCCCCCCCTGGCCGTCCGTACTTGATTCTGCTGCTGCTCCTCTTTTCTCCTAGCCCCTCCCCCCATCCACCCGCCCCCCCTCATCCATCCCTCTGCCCTGGATAACGCGTCATCAGTCGATTGTATGATATCTTTGAATAGCGGCGCTTCTAGCAGGGTGCCATGGGGGCAGGGGCGTCTGCAGGATTTTCAAACTGGGGGCGTCACAGTTTATCGGCTTCTGCAGAGACGACTAGCTTATTCAGAGATATTCATGAACTGGGGAGGGGGGTGGGGGTTATAAACTTTTAAAGGCGATTTTAGGGATGTACTTTTTATGTGAACTTTTTCTCTCAGACTAATCAACATTTACGCATTGACAGTTGTCAAACGCTTAAATTACTCACCCCAACCCCCCTTCTTTTAGATTGTTATTCCTGTTAACCCCAAGTCGGATATTTTAGTTAAAATGCACTTTGGAATTTTGCAACTGCAACTTTGCGACTGCGACTGTGCGACTTTGTTCACTGCGACTGCTTCAAGACTTTGCTACTTTAAGACCTATAGTCGGATATTTTAGTTAAAATGCATTAGCTAGATAGCGCTATTTTGAGGCCCTTTTTGAACATTTTGTCCACTGTAATGCAACAAAACCAATGAGGTACCGGTATTAAACTGTGACAATCACCCCGCCTCTCCTCATTCGTAAGTTTGATTTTCCTCTGAATTGTGTCAAGTAGCCCCTCCAACAAAGGGTTTGGCATTGCTACCCTATTTGATCAGCTCTCTATTCTCCACAGTCTCTGATCAGCCAATATGTCCCGAGAGGACCTATGCAGTCGATACTACGCGCGAGTACTAATAACTCGCATTGACGCTGTCAGCGAGCGCCGCCAGAGGGCAACTGATGATGTGAGATCGATACTTTGCGTCCTGACTAATACCGCGCTGTAACTCCCTGTACGCTCCCTTCATTTTGTCGTGTCTTCAGTGTTCCCACACATCACTGCAGACTCTGAGTGATTTTTGAAACCCGACTGGGATGAACCGACATTCCTCGCAGTTGTACATCGAGCGATCTAATGTTAATTTATCGTCAGATTTTCGACCAATCGAACAACAACAACAATGTCAATCAATTTCATTGCGAATTGTAGAGAATTTTTTGAATTTTCTGCATCAGTCAACATTACGGGTCCCTTTTTGTATGTGTAGTATAGAAAGAACCATTAATATAAACTGATGTGATAAAATTATTTATAACTCACAATGAAATTAACTGTCATTTTCATATAGTAATTTTTAGATGAATTTGGCTCACTTTATCTGTGTAAATTATTTCAATTTATACATGCCCCACGATCCTATCTATCCCATACATGTCCCTTGATCCTCTCTGTCTCATACATGTCCCTTGATCCTCTCTGTCGCATACATGTCCCTTGATCCTCTGTGTCCCATACATGTCCCTTGATCCTCTCTGTCCCACACAGGTCCCGTTATCCTGTCTATCTCCTGCAGCGCCCTCTCCCTCCTCATGCTTGCCGTCAACCAGTACGTCGCGATCCTCAGCCCCCTCTTCAGCCAGACCCACGTCACGTCCCG
Organism: Chamaedrilus cognettii; assembly: GCA_034695025.1. Taxonomy (NCBI): domain Eukaryota; kingdom Metazoa; phylum Annelida; class Clitellata; order Enchytraeida; family Enchytraeidae; genus Chamaedrilus; species Chamaedrilus cognettii. Next base: position 9,101 of record JAQIWG010009037.1, on the reverse strand, counting down.
GCGCGCCTGCCTCTGCGTCCTATCCGCCTGGGTCCTGGCCGCAGTGGCCGCCAGCCTGCCTGCGCTCTTCATGCTGGGGCTGTCCCTCCAGTCGGGGAGGCACTGCAGGAGTTTTAACGCGGCGCTGGGGGAGAGGGCGATAGAGGTGTGCGGTTATGTGCTGGCGGGGCTCATAGTCGTCATTGTCATGCTCTACGCTCGCATCTACAGGGAGGTGTGGAGCTATATGTTGTGACGACTCATTCACATTTTGCTTAACCCCTAGTCGGATATTTCAGTTAAAATGCACTTTGCCACTCTGCGACTTTGTTACTTTGCAACTTTGCGACTGCGAGTTTTGCAACTTAGCTAAGCAAAGCATCCACCCCAGTCTGTTGACAAGCATAAAAATAGAGAAAAGTAACAAAAGCCCCGTTCAGTGACCACCTGCCTCTGACCAGTTCAGAACAGAGCATAGCAGTTTAGAGCAGAAAAGATCAGTTCAGTTCAGTTTAGAACAGTTCAGTTCAGAACAGACAGACCTGTTCAGAGCAGAATAGATCAGTTCAGCACAGAGCAGATCAGTTCAGAACAGAGCAGAACAAAACGCCACGTCACTGTAGTAACTGATCTGTTTTGTTCTGTTTTGAACTGAACTGTTTGAACTTTTCTGTTCTGAATTGATCTGTTCTGTTCTGAACGGATCTGTTCTGTACTGAACTGATCTGCTCTGTTCTGAACTGATCTATTCTATTCTGAACTGATCTGTTCTGTTCTGAACTGATCTGTTCTGTTCTGTTCTGAACTGATCTGCTCTGTTCTGAACTGATCTGTTCTTTTCTGAACTGATCTGTTTTGTTCTGAACTGATCGGTTCAGGCGTATTGACAATTTCTGACAACATTGACAAGCATTTAACAATTTGACATCAGTCTCATTATCATCAGTCTCATTATCATTGACAAGCAACAATAGCGAAAATTAGCAAAAGCCCCCCTTTAGTGATCACCTGCCTCTCTGCGCCCCACGCGTGTAGTTAAGGAATACAACGTTTGTGAAAAAAAATGCTTGAAGTGTACAATGTACAATGTTACATGTATATGATTTAGCCCTTATAGTCGGATATCTTAGTTTAAATGCATTAGCAAAAGCTGGTCAGTTTGAAATTAATTTGTTGAGCGCATCGATATAGCTTAGCAAGTTAGCACTGAACATCAGATAATGAATTTTATCCCTTTCTTTAACGATTGGTGTTTTCTCACCTTCTATCGCAACTTACACCCGGGATTGAAAAGAGAGAAGAGAGAAAGAAGAAGAGAGAAAAGAGAAGATCGATAGTACGCTTTGGGCTCTATCCATTACTACGCCGTATATTCTGCTATGTGCTTTCTAAAGAGCAGAGGACAATGCGCTTAGCGCCGTGATGCCAAGATCAGGGAATAAGCCGGCGAGTTGATCCGCTCTCAAGCCGAGGCTTATCCGACCCTCAAGCCGTGATTGCTTCAAGACACTGCTGGCTTAGCGCGGCTAGCGTGTCAGGAATGTTACTTGGGTGGGGGAGGGGGGTGTGTGAGGGGGGCGTCCTTGAGAAATTCTGACGCTGCTGCTGGGTAGGCTTGTTGTAAGTGACTCTGCATGCGACGCTTTGAGAGCAATGTCGACGACTTGTTATCTTTGTCCTTTGTCCTGATACTGCAGCTTGTGTGTAACATTTCAGGCAAATCGGACATGCTTTAGATCGAGTTATGACAGCATTTCTAAGGCGCTCATTTTCTTCGGGACATGGTGTGTAATTATTTTTATGTCGTTGACGTCAGTTTCGCTGTCCGCAGGTGCTCGAATGTCGTCGTCGCACCTGCGAGCTCACGCTCTCAGTGCGCCGTCCCACTGCCTCCACCCCCCTGCCCCTGCCCCTCCTCGCTACCCTCCCCCCCCTGGGGGACACGCCCCGGGCTAGAGGGTCCTATTCTGGGTCGACGCGCTCGAGGGGGGGCAGGGGCCGGGGAGGGAGCGGGGGCGAGCCTCCCCCGCGCCCCCACGACCCCTCCGAGTCCAACTACAAGGCGTTCATCACGACGCTGCTGCTGACTGGCGCTCTCGTCGTGTTCTGGCTGCCCTATATGGTCTTCAACTTCCTATCGGCGCACGTCAATCTGGAGCAGGTCGCGCGCGTGTTCTTTGAGAGTCTAGCGCTGCTTTAATCTGCAGCAGGTCGTGTATGTTCCATGAGTGTCTAGCTCTGCTTTAGTTTTGACAAATCCTCTGACCTTTTCTTTCTTTCACCTCGCCTCCCGCCAAATGGAAATATTCTATGTATAAATCTTTATTTCACCGCATACTTTAAAACATGAAACTTTAGCTGCATGATAATTTGGCGGTTTTTGTCACATAGAAATTTAGCTGCGCTTTATTTTCACGTTTTGAGGAGTCCTGTCCCTTATGTATACGCTTCTGCGGCGCTCTTTTTGGGTATGAAATGTGTTTGAAATTGGCCAAAAATTAATGCAGGCGAAATATCATTTTTTGCGGTATATCATGACGAAAAAAACAAGCGAAATGAACTAATCGCTCAAACTGCTGCACGCGTGTTGCGTGATTTTTTATTTGCTGCGCCCTCTGTGGTCGCTGCAGGCGCCCTACGTGGTCATTCAGATCAAGTTCTACCTCATAGACTTCCTGCCAATGCTCACGTTCCTCACCGACCCCCTTGTGTACGGAGTGCGCATGCGCGAGATCCGTCGCGCGTACCATCGCCTCTGGGCCGCCGCCCTGCCCGCCGAGCCCTGCTGTCTGCGGCGCGACCGCGGCCAGCCGATGAGACGCCGGCGTCGCGGGACGGGCTCCGCTTCCGCGCGCCTCACGGGGAGCATAGAGACGGGAGGGGCTGCGGCATGGCGCCGCTCTGACGTCAACGCTGACGTCATCGGTGACGTCACGATCGTGATGGATTTGGGAGCGATGGGGGGGGCGGAGGGGGGGGCAGAGGCGGGGACAGAATCGGATGGGGAGGGGGGAGTGGGGCAGCCACGCGGCTATGCTAGATGCCCTGTGGGCGGCGGACAGTTAGTGTAGTGGTTATAGTGTAACAGTTACTGTAGCGGCCATCTGTCGATCGACTTGTATAAATTATTAAATACTGTGAAGTTGTTAAATTGTAGTAAATACAATTCATTGCGCAATGAATTGTGAAGATGATGCTGTGAAGAGTAGACTTGTCGATACTGCATCTGAACGTGTTCTTTCTAACGGTTGAAAATTGACAATTTTGATTGAGAGCGATGTCATGTTGGTACTGACCTATTTTCTTAGCCTGAATATAATAGTCACTTTAGGTCTGGCTGACTGGTTTGGACGTTGAGAATGAAGTCAAGATCGAGCAGTTTGAAGACTGTAACTGTTGCCTCGTTCACACTGGCACTCGTTCCGAAGTTCAGCTTGTAGAAACGTTGATGCATAGGCTATTTATAATATATCGCGGATTGTATGATAAATCATTTTCATAGAATGTTTGTTGGTGCACAATTGCGCATGCGCATCAGCGCTATACGATCAAATATGCTGCATCACAATGACGCTCTTCAGGCGCAATGATTGGACCAGCAGCAGCGCCGCCATTTTAGTATCTGTGTAGAATTTGACGCCACGTGAAACCGACGGATAGACAAGATCTGTGTCAAATAGAACAGTTGAACTAAAGCTAGCTGTAGCTACAACCTTATTATAATCTAATTGATGGCCAGCCAGGGCCTTTAAAATCTAGTTTTAAATTGCATAGTCAGGCGGCAAAGTATTTTTAATCTTTTTTCTTTATACCACGTACCTTATACTAGGTACGGCGCCGAAGAGCGAACCCGTAGGCCCCTATGTTCAATTGACAATTCTGTAGCTTTAAAAAAAAATTGGCGAGACATTTTACGACCACGAATCTGCTAGTAAAATAAGTTTTTCTTTTAAAAAAGTTTTTCTTGTATTTTCAAAAATTACGTTTAGCGTTAGTAACACTGGGACATATTTTATTTCTACTTCCGCTCTACTTCGCGCCAGCATTTCATTTTTCATTTTCGCTGAGCTGTATCTCTGCTTAACACGCCGCACGTATTATCGCTCAGCCTAATTCTGTCCCCCGCACCACACTTACTTACGCTCTACCTCGCGTTCACGTCGAACTTCACACACTCGCGTGTTGCAAGCCAGTCCAAGTTAGTCCATTCAGCGTGAAAATGTCCGACGTCCAAGAAGTCCCCGCTGTTGTTGCTGACTCCGCTCAGGGCGCCGAAGTCGCCCCCGCGGAAGCCCCTGCTGCGCCCGCCGCCGAGGCCGCTGTGGCGGAGCCTGTAGTGGAAGCCACTAAGGAGAAGCGTGCGGAGGAGCCGAACGGGGCGGTCGAGGTGGAGGCAGCGGGAAACGGCGCGGTGGAGATGGGAGACGCGTCGGTGGAAGGGAAGACTGCGGGGGGTGCAGGAGAGTCGATGGAGACGTGAGTTTCACTTACATCGTTAGTCACTGCTTTGAAGTAGAAATTAGACGGTTGCTGTCGTATTAGGATACAGTATGTGTAGAACTATAACAGAATTAGGATAGTTTTTTGTTTATTTCGCGTCGAGTTTTATATAGCACCTTTGGACTAATTTTAATTTTATTGCTATTAATTGCAGTGAATTCTATTAAGGTGCATGTCGTAGTTCAGAAGTATGTTTGAAGTTTGAAGTATGAATTTTTTTCGCTTCTAATTTTAAAATGATAACTTTATTTGTCGGTATATTCAGTTGCACAATTTTAAAATTATTGCGCTCTGTGCTAATTTGATGCTTGCCAACTGCTTGAATCGAACAGGAATCGTTACCATTTTGATATGAGCCGAGCGTTTTATGCGTTTTGCTGCATTAATTTTGCTATTGTTTCAAAGACATTATTTGATAATGTTAATAAATTCTGCGGTTATATGCTATGGTATTAAATGCATTAAAAGCACATGTCAGCATTTGTGCCTTCATAAAATTTTTGGCAAATTGTGCAATTTGTGCAAATCACGGTATTCTCACGGTGCTGCTTTAAATAGCGCTTCTCTGTTTCTTTGCGTGCTAAGTTTTTTTGAGTTACTGGTTTAAATTTGTTTTTAAGTTTAGCCATTTGTCTTTGTGTTTTTAGCACCCCAGAGAGCACACCAGAAGTCGCGAGTGCCACCATCCCAGAGACGACTCCGGAAGCTTCCAGCACGGCTGTTCCGGAAGCTTCCAGCACGACTGCTCCAGATTCATTCTGTCAGTCCGTGTCGGAGACTTCTCCACAGGTTAGCAACACTGCTTCGGTTCCGGAAGCTTCCACAGGCGCTCTTCCAGAAGCTTCCACCGCTGCTGTTCCGGAAGCTTCCGCAAGTGCTATTTCAGAATCATCTACCGGTGCCCTTCTGGAAGTTTCTTCTGCCAGTGCAGTTCCGAAGGCTTCCACTGATGCAGTTCCGGAAGCTGCCACCAGTACTGTTTCGGAAGCTTCCGCTAATGCTTTTCTGGAATCTTCCGCTGATGCCGCCCCAGAGGTTGATCCGGAGGTGCTGCTGGCGCAAGGGAGGCGCGAACAGCTGTGCGGAGAGACCCAGAAGGCCGTCGGACTGTTCCAGGAGGCCTGTCGTCTGTTGTAAGGCATCACACTGTTGCTTCTAACTCTATGCGTTTTTTGAGATCCGACTGTTGCTTGTGAAATCTTGTATGTGGATTGGCTATGAACTTTGTCATTAGTTAGGAGTCATTTGGCCTTGCTTTACTTGTATTTATTACAGCTGTTCTTTCTATAATTTTTCGCATGGCAGCGCTCTAAAAGGAGATTTGATTTCTGGGCCGTCAGGTTTGCAAGATGGTTTTAGGTTATAGTGTCGATTGAAGTAAGGAAAATGAAGAGATCTTGTTGCCGTTGCTGACCGGCAATATTTGGTCCAAGTGGCGTTGGTGATTGATGATTGACTTCTATTAATTTCAGCATGGCATCAACACAAGCTTCATCAATAAATCAATATACCGAAGCGTTAAATTGTGAGGTGCTGAATTTATTTCCCAGCAGATTCTTGCAGTATAGTCTGCTGCCTTGCCTGCGCAGCGCGGCCAAGCACGGTGAGACGGGCGCAGAGTGCGGTGAGGCATACTACCTGTACGGCAGCGCTCTGCTCGACCTATCGCGCATGGAGAGCGGCGTGCTCGGCAACGCGCTGCAGGGCAGTGAGTCAGACTAATCTCTTCTGTTTCTGAAGTGCTTTGAACAAAATTAACGTGAATCTTATCAAAAAATTTGTTGTCAATGATCTATGTGCGTGTTGAGTTGAGTAGCGGTGTTGCTGTTGATTATGCAAGCGTGTATTTAAATGGCAGGTGTGTTCAACCAGCTAAATTGTCAGTCAAGACTTCTCCGACTGGACTCAATTGAGGAAATAGAAATGTAATAGAACTGAAAGGTTAAAAAAGTTAGGCGGTGCTGCCCACTTTCATCGTTTACGTTTTTTATTGCGATGTCGCCAAGAGGCTGTTTGATATTAGAGCTTAATATTAACTTTTGATTGGTTATTATAAGGTCAATTGTTGATTGGTAGTCATGACGCTTGTCTCTGATTGGCGGCAGTAGCGACAGCGGAGCCTGGTGATGAGGAGGAGAAAGAGACCGAGGAGGACAAGCAGTTCACTGAGCCAGACAGCTTCACCGGTAGGTGCTACCGGCATTCACAGACTTCTTTGCCGGTAGGTGCTACCAATATCTACACTCCCTTGCCGGTGGGTTCTACTGGTATTCACAGCTCCATTGATAGGACAGCTTCACCGGTCGGTGCTAAATGTATTCACAGCTTAGCCATGAGTGTGCTGCATGTATCCGCAGACTGGCTTCGCCGGTAGATGCTTGACATTTAAGAATTATTGACGTCAGCTAGCTCTCAATTAATATAGATTAGATTTGATAAAGAACATAGCTATATCGTAAAATAAGAAGTTAGATCATACAGTTCGGTGAAGGTGTGATTCTTAAATAAATCCACTGAATTTGTATCCAACCGACTGACCACAGGCTGACGACTATGGCTTGGGTCTTGATCTGACGCAAATTTACTAGGAAATAGGATTGCAGAAATGATGCAACACGTTCGTTTTGATTGGTCAGTGTTGATAGTTAATAATCTGAACCCATATCACCATTTGTTCAGCTGAGGAGAAGGAGAAGATCAGTGAGGATGTGTTGGACGCCATGTTGGAGGAGGACAAGAACAAAAAACAAGCTGAGGATGACACCGTTGCCACGACAACCGTCGCCGAACCCTCCCCTGCCGACGCCGACAAGGCGGAGACAGCGACTGAGAAGTGCGAGGAGTCTGCAGGTGAGGAGCTGGGCTTGCAATGCGAGTCAAAGCGTTTATTTAATTTATTCAAATAAATGTTATCTATTAGGTTGCCTTGATTCTACTGCAGCTGTAGCCTACAGTCTGCATGCAGCGCTGTCAATGTCTACATCACTGTCAGCGTCTGCATGCTAGCGCTGCTGGTGTGTACAGCGGCTTATTTCTGCGCAGTGGCGATCATTGTCAACTTGCTGCTTGTTATATGCTTGATTTATTTCTATTTCTCTCTTCTGACGAATGGACACGCATACGTGTTGGTCAAGGACATGTTTTATTTAACGGTTTGTTTGATGTTGTTTTTCTTTGGTAGAACTCAAATTCTGTCTATGTCTTAGTTTTGTGATTGAGCAGGAATATATTGGTGTGTGCAGCTGTCGACCAGGCTGACGAGGAGGAGAAGGAAGGAGAGAAGGACAAGGACGAGGAAGAGGAAGAGGACGGAGAGGCAGATGAGGAAGCAAGCATGGAGGAGGACACGGAGGAGAACGTCGCAGCCGCAGAGGTTGACGAATGAAATTACGCCAAAAACTGAAGGAGTGATAATGCAGTGAAGATACATCGTATGAAAATAAATGACAGATGCCTTTGAATTCTGTTTGATGCGATTTGTTGCATTTTATTTCTCTCATTGGTACTTATATAGATGGCGCCTTGACCCGACTTGTGTTGTTGAGTGTATCGTTGTGGTGTAGTATCTTGTGTAGTAACATTGAGTTTCAAGAGTGGATAATAAGAGAGGCTCTGGTTGATTGTGATAGGTCGGTTGGTGTACTCCCTAGGAGGATGATGTGTCCAATCTAAGGCTAGTTGATTGTGATTGGTCGGTTGGTGTGCTTTCCCTAGGAGGAGGATGAAGTGTCCAATCTACAGCTTGCCTGGGAGATGCTCGAGCTCGCCAAGAACATCTACAAGAAGTGCGATTTTGTTCTAGTTTTCTTCTTTCACAAGAAAGTGCTTGATTGATTTAATCATAGACTGTTTGGTTGTCATTCATGGTTAACTGTGAAGTAAAGTGGTGCATCCATGGGATGAGGCATGAGTCTGTTCAAACTGAAATGTTGGAATAAATTTATTTAGAATACCATGCAGTGGACCTGTAATGAATTATGCGGAAGTGCAATAGTGCAGCTGTGACAGTTAATTATCCCATCATGTGACAGTTAATTATTTCTTTGTGTGAAAGTTAATTATCCCATCGTTTGACAGTTTTCTGAGTATCGTTGTGCTGCTGTTGTGTGTGTGACAGACAGGACTGTGTTGAGATGAGACTCAAGCAGGCCGACTGTCTGCTCAAGCTGGGCGAGGTGGGACTAGAGTCAGGTAACACTGCCTTCTATCGCTCTCACATCTCATATATATATGATATCACGATAGCGGATGGTTTTATTGCTGTGTCATTATAGTGTTACTAGTGCCTCCTTGTTTACAATCCCTCCTTAGAAAATCATTGAATTTCTTAAAGAATCCCAACAATACCAAAGTTTCTAGTTTGGCATTCAATTTATGCATAACTTTTCTCCTAAACGCTAGTCGTCTGGCACTAAAATAGCCCTTGTGTGCTGCTGTACAGTTAAACAACAAACGATCAAGTGCCTTCTTGTTAAATTATCTTGCAACTGAATTAATCGGTTAGTTATATTTATTATATATATTATTTAAAGTAAATACGGAAATACACTGCTAAATAATAATGTCCAGTAAAATACTGTCCAATACTGTCCAATATAACATAAGAAATAGAATGCAATGCC
>JAQIWG010009036.1:0-10950 GCA_034695025.1 Chamaedrilus cognettii | reverse complement strand
TATGTATGTATATTGCACTTTTAACGCACCAAGAATATGTCATGCAAACGGAGATGGAAAAACATCATTTGCTTGAAGTTTTGCTTGAAGAATTTGAAGACTTGAAGAAGTTTTGCTTTGAAGAATTTTGCTTGTAGTCTAACCTAGCCGCCTGTTAGACTAGCTGCCATCCGCGCTGCGGTGAGAGCGACGACACTCGAGCTGTCTCATTACGTGGGATCAATTTATCTGATTCAACAGATTGTTCGACGATATCCTGCCAACGCGCCCTCGCGCCATACAGCAAGCGTGATACGAGTGTGGTGCAAATGTGCAAAGAATTGCATTGCAATCCCAACGTACACTATTTATCTACCACCCTGATATGATAATGATTCCGCTGATGAAATTGGTCTAATAATTATTGCAACAATTTGGCCGATTTTGTATTGATGTCACCGGATCATAGCGGTATAGGCCTGAAATTTTATTTTAGTTTCTCACTTTTTCTTTCATGATTTTTCGCGATGCCCACTCGACCATCATTCTAGGCCTGTGTCAAATAAACACGTCGTGTATTTGGCCATGTCGACCTCAATGACACAGGCTAGTGTTAACACTGACGTTTATCGTTGAACAGCGTGCAGAATGTAGCGCAGCACAGCCGAGCACGGACTACATGTACACGTACGTTAGACAGCCTAGGCTGCAATATAAACTACTGTAGTCCTAGTAAGCGATAATTTAGCCTATACAACTAAGCTACATCAGATTATTTGAATATTTCTCTCATGTTTATTGAAATAGTTGCGTGTTAAGATCATAAGGACTCGATCGTTGAGATCATCAGGTATAATTTGACAGCAGAAGCCAATGTGTGATGTAATGACTTGGGGATTGACCGACGTTTGATCGCCCATCTCGTCTGGTGTCATCACTCGTCTGCTCCAATCGAGCCACCATGGCGGCGTCAATCCGACAGGGACTCCTGTATAAACTCCTGTATAAACACTGTATAGAGCTCACAGACCATCGACTTAGCTTAAAATGGAATGTCCTTGGCATGTTCTAAATATAGCTTTGACACGCAGGCCTATGCTAGACTATAAGCACGCATTAAAACAGGTTTTGGACGTCATGGCCTGAATAACTGCACGCTAACTTCAGCGTGGCGTCAATCTCACTGATTGATGTTCTAGTTGACGTCCATGTGAAAGTCTGATAGGCTACAACTCCGGGCCTAGCTGTCACACATCCCGGGAGGGTTGGGACTTGGGACGCGTGAGTATATATCTGCGGGTCGGGAGAGTAGGCATACGCCATGTGGCTGGAGCGGTTCGGACAGGTGGACGAGCGAGTCTTTGTAGCGTTCTGCTTCTTCGTGGCGCTCGTCTCGCTGCTCACGCTCGCTAACGTCGTCGCTGCCTTCTTCTCCGGGGCCGCGTGAGTGCTAGGGTTAGGGTTAGGGATCCCACGATCATAAGGGTTATAAGGTACAGTTCGATTACAGTTTCGAGTCGAATTGAGGGAAAGTCTTCCACGAAGAGGGCTCGGAGGATGCAATCGAACTATAGGGTTAGCGCTCAGGACCTAGTGAGTACAAGGCGCACTTGTTGAGCAGACGAGTACTACAGCTAGGCTATGCCGATTTATAGCTGAATATTTTGACATTTATAACTCCTCTCATATTAATGTGAAAATGTTTGTTTATAAAAGTAATCAAAAAATTAAGAAGCAATGTTAAGAATTGCTTCAACATGGACCTGCACTGGCTTCATAATGATATCCTATAAACACTCTAGATATGCACTGTCAAAAACGGCCTCAAAAAATCGGCTTACGTTAGCATGTGTAGAAACCTTATAAAGTTGTAGGGTCTGTATGTCTCGAACCCTTTTGTTAGTATACAATTGTACACAAAAATCTTACATTATGGCTTGTTTAACCCCACGCCCAAGAGGGGCTTTGAGGAGGGACAAGTTTGCATGTGTGCTGCAGGCCCGGTCAGTCTGTCACCTTCCTACTCAACCTCTCTGTCCTCTGTATCTGCGCCTCAGTCTTATTCCGCGGCGTACAGCCCAGCTGGACGAGCGTATTCGCGCTACGCCTGCTCTGTCAGGTAGTACTGCTACTCCCACTACCATCTTACCGGCCTACAGGGCCACAGAACATAATTTTGGATAGAAAAGTAAGAATTTAAAGCAAACTAGATATAATAATATTGGTGACTGCAAATTGTCTGAAAGTAAATGCTGTTGAATAGAGTATGGAATAGAGTATCAAGAGATAAGCGTATGGATTGCATATAATAAATATTTTCATGAGAATATTCGGTTTAAAAACAAATTGATCCGGCCCCCAGCTCCGTTTGGAAAGAAATTGGCTCGTAAAAGAAATTGATTGGATTTCCCTTCTGTATGGCTTCGCCGATGTTCAATGCATCTTTTCTTTGACAAAAAGCCCAAGCACGTCGCGTATAAATCTAGCAATCGGTGAATTAATGAGCACGAATGTTTTGAATGCTTATTTATTGCCTAGGATGTCTCACATTTATTAAACCCGTTACGTTAGCCAAGGACAGGCTGGCGCTTTTTCTATGTCTCGAAACAGTGTCAGTGTCAAACCGGTTCCCATGCCTGAGTACGCTCTCCTGAGTGTATGCGGGACTGACGAATGATTTTCTTTTATCGGTCCGTGCTTCAGCATTAGGCCTATGCCTGCCTATAACAGAATGCATTATCTGCACAAGCAGACTTCATTATAGTCAACCACTCTTGCTGCTATAGGTCGTTTCTACCTCTATTCAATTTATCAATGCTACGAAATTTTCCACTTCAACTTTCGCCGCTGGTCTACCTGAGAATGATACTATTTATTAAATTTAAGTCTTAGTCTCCACGTTTTCGTTGAAATTATAAAACGTTAGCTATGAAAGATTTCTACAAAGGAATGATCACCGATTTTTTGCCAGGTTAGGGCTGCATGCGCAAACTTTGTTTGGCGTTCCTGGTTCCAGATTTAATAGTCATATTGGTCACTTGATTGCTTGATTAGCAATTAGTCGTTCAGTCGGGCTGGTCAATGATCTTACTAGTTTGTTTTTTCTTCGATCACGCAACTCCCATAGATCTGCATTATACTTGAAGCTAGAATTTACAAACATAAATTGAGAGCGAATAAATATAGGCTCATGACGAAAATTTGGTGCACGTGCACCTCGAAAACTAGCGTTGGTGTTGCATGACGAGGGTCTTACTATATAGACTGGACTGTTTTGTGCTATACTTGAATTTGATGGTCATGAGGATGCTTTTATTATATTATTACGTGAATATTCAAAAAGTGATTTCAGTTAATGCAAACATTAATGTTTGGTGTTTGATCTCTCGGTCAAAGTATCATTATCACACACACACGCACACACACACACACACACACGCACGCACGCACACACCACAGTGTGCGGTTGACCGCACACTGTTGCGGTCAACCATCAGGTCTCATAGAAGCATGATTTATATACGGTAAAGAATCCTCTGTCACCCATGTAAACATCTATGCAAGGCTCCACGGCTTGAGTCTGAATATGCTTTGCTATTATATATAACTTTACAGCAGTTGAGCTGATGTTTTTTGTGAATCAGATATAATTCATCGCGAATAGCCCGACTTGTAAAGTTTGTCAAGTCACGGTCTGAGCTGAACGCTCTAACAATGTCTAGCGCTAACGCTGCACTAGGCTAGTAGGCTAATGCAGCTTGCTGCGTTTTTAATGGATATTCTACCGATCCTCCTCATATTTAAATATACAGTCTGCGTAATTAATTAAAATCAATTAGCTCGAAATCGAGTTAAAAATAACAATCGCTCTCTGTCGTAAGTGCAAACTTGGTTTAAATTGGTTGATGTGCTGATTCTATCGTCATTGTGGCACCCCGCTGCAGTTCTTCACGGTCCAGCTGGTGGTGGGCTGCACTCTCTTCACGGCTGTCCTCTGCGTTCAGTCGTGGGCCTTCGCTGTCGTCTTCGTCTTGAAGCGGGTGCGCATGCGACCTTTAGCCTGTCTGCAGATCTATGACGCTAATAATTTTGCTGTCGAGTGGATTGTCGTTAATACTGCGCGAGTCGTGGCTGCATGCCGAGCGTGTTGAGTGAGACGCCTCAGCCCTGAATCATGGCATGCGTATCTAAGGCACTGAGCAAGCGTAGCATTGTAACAAAACTAATTAGATAGGGGCGCTAAGGGACTGTCTAGCTTGCGGCAACTATGCTGTAAACGGTTTTGTTGTAGAACATAGCTTGTCGTTTTGCATGGCAGGCGCAGGCGATGTACTGAGCCGTGCTAGTGTATGGGGCATGCTTCTCTCACGCACGTGCCTTGTGGGTAGACAAATGTAAGACGAACCGTCGCTTCAGCGTATCGGTCTGACAGCGTCTATATAAAACACGAATAACAGCGAAGATAGCAACAGCGTTATAAGTTACATGCACGATATATATCGCGGGTTAACTAGGAAATAAAACTATTGCCAAAGTTTCAATGAAATGAACACCGAACTAGGCCTACTTCACTCCACTCAAACACTCCACCCTAACTTTAATTCTGTCAGGCAGTTCAGTACTTCAAGATTATAATTCTAGTTAAACTGTATTTACGTATACAATAGTTATAAATGTAGATTGAAAGACCGGATTACTGGACTACTGGCAGCGCCTAGCTGTCTGACTCGTAATGTACTGTAACCAATATTTTTTCGACGAGCAAAACATTCGACCCTGACGAGACTCGAACTCGCAATCTTCTGATTCGAAGTCAGACGCCTTATCCATTAGGCCACAGAGCCTCTCGTTACGCGAGCCCGTCACGAGGATAGCCGCTTGGGCCTGAAGCCTTGTCACGAGTCGTCTTAATCTATCGCCAACACGATCGCCTCAAGCATTCAGCAAGTGATCGTGTTGCCCAGTAGCTTTAGGCCTACACGTTAAGTTTTGTTAAGTTTTCGTTAACTGTTAAGCGAGCTCGCTACTTTTCTTGAGGCCTTATGCACTTATAATGGACTCAAACGATGCAGGCTTACATGTAACACCATACAAAGGATCACTCCATATTACAGCGGGCCCCTATACAGATAGAATTGTTGACTATGCATTGGCGCATAGCGCAGCGCGGCTCGCTAACACTGCACGATTGGTACTGTAGCGCAGTCAGCCCTGGGTTCACCTGGTAGTCGTCTGCTCGCTGCTGCTCCTTGCCTGCGTGCCCCTCATCGTGTGGGAGCTCGTCTTTACGTCAGATGTCCTCGACAACTCGCAACTCGTCAGTACGCCCGCCTCCATCTACCCGGGCTCAGATCCGCTTTGTATAACTTCATTTTCATACTACATTTAAGTTATTAGCAGGTCCTGGCCTCAGTCAATGTCCATTATATAAAGTTTTTGCCTAACCTACCCCTGCTGCTGCTGCCCGCATGGCCAACTGCTCTGACGTCACAAGTGTCAATATTTTAAAATATTCACAACGCTATTTAAATCACGTTCTGTCAGTGATGCCGTCGAACAAAAACGGAATATCCCAAGATTCTGGGTATCGCGGTAAAAAAATGGCTAGATTGCGTTTTTTACGGATGAGTTGGGATTTTGTTAAAGATCTGATCCCTCCATCACTCAAATATTCATAAATCTAGTGATATATCCGTGGCAGTGTTATCACTGCGTCGTGCCATCTCCTGAGACGTCAGTGGTTTGCAGACTGCGTCCAACCCCTACAACCAATCAGTGCTCGAGTGCGGCGACTCGGCGCAGCTCTGGGTGCGACCCAATTCGACGAGTCGCTCCTCCTACCAGGCCGACTGGCGCATAGCGCTGTCTGCCTACTTTGCAGCCATCGTGGGCGCCTCACTGTTTGCCCTGCCCATGCTCTTCTCACTGCAGTAAGCCCGTTGCAGCCATTGCTGACATATTTTTAGTTCTATAGTGATTAGCTTTGTTAAATTTATGCATTCAATCCATGGAATAGTATAAAAAATTTATCAAATGATTAAATTTATTATCAATAGCATTCAATAAACCGAGACCCAAATTTTGTGATAGATTGACGTTGTTTGTATAAATTTATTGCTTAGTTAAATCATGAATAATCTCAGACCGCAATTATTGTGCTTTACGCTATACTACCAATAATGCACTTTATTCTGAGCATCTAAAGCATCTAAAGCATCTACTACCTTGTGCTGTTGGTTGTGAGACAATGAGCATGACATTATATTGTAATTTATGGATCAAAAGTTTCACTCATGGAAGTAAGCTGGAAAGCCGCTGCGCGCAGACTGCCCCAGCGCCTGGTCTGGCTGCGGCCCAAGCACATCGCGTTGATCATCGTCAACGTCAACCTCCTAGCGAGCACAGCGGCGGGCCTCGGGGTCTGGTTCGCCTTCAGTCCCCCCCTAGGGGGGTCCGGGGAGGGAGCGGCTCCTCCCAGGGACACTTACCAGTACGCGATTATAGGCGGGCTGCAGCTGTGGGTGCTGCTGTTCACACAGGGGGCGCTGCTCGTCGGACATGTCAGTCACGTGATCGCCTCAATTAAATAAACGAATAAGTTTTGTTTTTATTTTGTTGAATTTGGTTTCTATTAAATTTTTATTTTTGGGTTGATCTTCATCGAGAGGGTTTGCTTAGAAGTTATACGGAATATTCAGTTCTGAATGGAAATGTGTAGTTCTAGAAGATACGTGCAATTCTAAATGAAAAACTGCAGAGCTTTGAATTTGAAAACGTGCAGTTCTAAATCGCGTGAAAAGAAACAAACATAAAAAAACTTGTCAGCACCCGCCCCCCAGCCCTGAATTCTGTGCGAGAGAGAAAAAGTCAGCGCTCCAAAACAGCCCCCCTTGATATATTGTTCCTATTGTGACGTCATCACAGCTGCTGACGGTGCACAAGCTGAGCTGCGGCTGCTGCTGTGGAGAGAAGACCATCAGATGGTTCGGGTCTGCGCGCCGCCTCATACCGGGCGACCTGCAGACCTTTGACATCGACACGATTGACCTTTCCGTGCAGACCCTTGACCTCTATTCCCCCCGACCCGACGGCAGTCGAGGGGGGGTCCGGTACGCTAACGACAGGGTGCCGGCGACCGCCCCCCCGCTAGATGAAACATTCTCAAACACGAGTCGATTTAGATATTGAAATATCCACACGGCATCTACACTGCATGATATTTATGACCAGTTGTGATATGTTTCTTCCTATGTACATTATACTGTGTAAGCTGGCTTGCAGCCTGCAGACTGAAGAATGAAGAGATAGTACAAAGTCAAAGTCGAAGTAATAGCGAAAGTATTCAAGTATGTAGATTTGTAGGATTCAATTTGTAGATATGTGTAGTCTCTATATTTTTCACATATACTTGAACAGTTTCTGCTAGTTTTATTATGTGAAATAAACGTGGTGTTTACACCAATGCTGCTGAAATAATGCCCATGACCACTATAGAAGAAACTCAAAAAAGTTCTGAGGCCTAAAATTGCTTTGTAAGCAGCTTACAAAGCAAGCATGCAAAGCTGCGTCTTGCAACACCCGTTACAACCCACACGTCATAAATGATCAACCAATCACTGGCGAGCTTACATTATCCAGGGGTCACATTCATGTACATGTAGGCCTCTAACTCACTTGTTTTTTCTTTAGGCTCTCGTTCAACGATGTATTTTTTGCATGCAATTTTACATACATGAAAAGTTTGTAATTAAAATACAAACAGCGAGCTAACGTCACAAATCACAATGCAGATCACTAGCCTGCCACTGCGAGCAGCAGTCAATGGCACTGTAACGTCACTTCAGCGCTTGTACAGTAGTTTAGTTATAAACTTTTGATGCATGCATATTTGCATGCAATATATGCATCGTGGAACGAGACTCTAAGAAAGTGAAACTTAGAAAGCAAGAATCGGTTCGCGGAACGATGTAACATCATCATTCAGTGTGCGAGTGACAGTGACTTCTGAGGACTAAGATTTTCCTCAGACGCTGTCGTGAATGAAGCCTCAGGTGTGTACATGATCCCACTCAGGGCGCTAGCTTGCCTCGCCCGAGCACGAGTCTGTGGAAGGCCTGTCTGAAGTCCCTGTTGAAGATTGTGTAGATAATGGGGTTGAGCGCTGAGTTGGCGTATCCCAGCCAGAAGATGAATGCGAACAGCTCGGGGGGGATGTGGACGTGGGCGAGCAGGGACACGGGGTAGAGGGAGAAGAAGGGCAGCCAGCACCCCACGAACGACGCCATTACGATCCCCAACACGAGGGTGGCCCGCCGCTCCTTGGCCCGGGCCAGGCGTCGTTTGGCCCTGTGGGGATCCGCCGCCCTCTTGGACCGCACACCCCCTGGATGCATCCCTCCCTCAACCGTATTGTCCAGCAAGTCTCGCGAGGAGAGCGATTCTCCGGGGGAGAGAGAGGGGGAGTGTGAGAGGGGGGAGATAACTAGGGGAGAATGTGTGCGAGGGGGGAGACAGGGGGAATGAGTGATGTGACGAGGGAAATGAGTGAGGGTTGAGAGATGTTCACGGATGGAGCGGACTCGACTGGGAACGAGCGACGAGGAGCGGGCTGGACCCAGAGCCGCACGGCGAGTCAGTGGACAGATCTCGAAGGCGACCGGAGAGATCTCGATACTGGGCACCGTCAGGCGATGGCTGGCCGAGCTGGAACACAGGCTGTGGTTGAGTGTCGTTGGTAGCATATTTCTTGTCACATGCGCGACTAAATTATGATCCTCGTTGTTAAGTGCTGCGGCATTGGGAGTTGATGTCCATATATCGATATAGTTGCTGTTCGGTAACTGAACATCGGAACTAGAACATGAATGCAGTATTTGTGAACTGTTTTCCCGGTGAATCAGTATTTTCTGGTTGATGTTGAAAGTTTTGATGTTAATATTGACATTCTGAGCTAAAAGTTTGGTCAAGCGGTCCCCCTGCTCGGACAGACTCGCAGCACAGAGCTGTATATCATCCTTGATATCTGGAGACAGAGATACATCGTGCAGGGTTTCAGTCGTCACTACCTCATACGAGTGAAGCAGCAGTCGTCGTCCGGGGGGCCTCAGGTATTCCCCCTGGGGGCCACTCAGTCGGCGACCACCTCCAAAAGCCCCACTAGAACCTTCAACATTCTGAAAGTTTACGATTCTTTTTGGTACAAGTGACGTTGTAGGGTTTTCTGAACAACCAAAAAACGATACTTTAGTCGTGACATTGCTGTGAGGCTCGCATTTAGAATAATGACAGTTTGAAATATCTCTGCAGTTTTTTGTGACGTCACTGCTAGGTAGAACGCATGTAGAAGTGACGTCACGTTCCATTAGACATAATGCCTGGCATTGCACTAAGGATCGATCATCCATGTCTAGCTGACTTGATGCTGCGGAGTCACGCTTGGCTGGCGAGTCGTCATAACTGATGATGTCATCAATGATGACGTCATCTGTTGGCAGAAGCTCATACACCGCTGATGATTGAAGATCAAGGTCAAGGTCTTTGCACGATAGTTCACAGTATGGAATAGACACTCGATGTGTTAAGCCGCGTTCATTTTGTGGCAATGCTTTAAATTGAAGGGGCAAATTACCCCCTCTCTCAAGCACATCCTGGGGTTCATTACCCCCCCGCTCCCTCTCGCACCACCCCCGGTCCACCTCCACCCCCCCCTGGTCCGCCCCTCCCCCCGACTCCCTGTAGAACGACTCTGATACGTCGTCAGAGTAGCAGCTCGACTCGCGAATGGGACTCGTGTAAAGCGCTTGCTTGACATTGATTGGCTGGCGGTTCTGGTGGTTGATGACGTCACTGCTGGGCGCGATCGTAGTAGTCAAGGTCGTTGAGGTGGAGGTCGACTTGGCTCTAGCGCTCGGCGGCACCTACAGCACGGGTTCTAACTTTTTGCACTCACCTCGTTTTTTCATTTCATAGAAATTTTCTAAAGCGAATACATCGACGATTTAATATGGCCTGGCATTTGGTAAAACACTGAAGAAGGAAA
This sequence comes from Chamaedrilus cognettii, assembly GCA_034695025.1. Lineage (NCBI taxonomy): Eukaryota > Metazoa > Annelida > Clitellata > Enchytraeida > Enchytraeidae > Chamaedrilus > Chamaedrilus cognettii. The sequence continues at coordinate 932 of JAQIWG010009036.1, read as the reverse complement.
ACCACAGAAGGCATTAAATTGTGAATGTACTTGCTTTATAGAAGTTCTACCAAATTAACGAAAGAGACCAATGCAATAAACGCTTACAAGGCTTCTATGATTCTATCAATACATGACAGATATAGTTTCTATCAATTACTCTCATAAATTTATAATGCATCAAGTCACGACGACCAAAATGTGTAGACAGTAGGCCTAGATGCAGTGCAGCCCAATAAGAAATAAATTTAGTGGAAGCATCATTTCGCTTCAAAATAAACCATGCGGCTATAATGGAACACTCAGGTTCAGTTGTTTGCAATGGAGAGTTATTTTGCTTTTTAATGGTCACAGACGGATGAATAGTGACGTCGCGATCCCATGGGATCGCCAGATTACATTGCAGATCATTCAAAAAACTCTCATAATGTATTTGCTAGCATGCACATAACTCTCGATCACCTGGGCCATATAGTGCAAGCATCATTTAACGTCAAAAAATTTAACATGCGCCTATATATAGAAGACGGAGAACCTTCTTGTAAGCGTGCAGACTGCGCCGTGCGTGCCCCCTGGCGGCGAGATAGATCTTGAAGTACACCATCACCATGACGACCAGCGGCAGGTAGAAGGACCCTACTGTTGAATAGACCACATAGCCTGGCTCCTCGCTGAGGGTGCACTGAGGGTAGCCACCCCGCGTGGGCTGGGGGCGCTTCCACCCGAACAGGGGCGGCAGGCAGATGGCCATGGAGACCACCCACACGACGCCGATCATGGCGGCCACGCGGCGGGCTGTACGCTTGCGCACGTAGCTCAGAGCGCGAGTTATCGACCTGCATCAGAGCAGTGAGTGAGAGGAGGAGCTGTGGCCCTTTGATTGGGATACAGCGGGGCTTAGTAGTCTTGTTGATTGGGATACAGCGGGGCTTAGTAGTCTTGTTGATTGGGAT
>JAQIWG010009035.1:0-10951 GCA_034695025.1 Chamaedrilus cognettii | reverse complement strand
TTCAAGGAAATATATTTACTTTTGGCCGAGTTATCGCGAATTCGCTAGGGGGTTGTTTTTTTATTACGCACTCTGTACATTCTAGCACGAGTACAAGGATTAGCTAACGTGAAATTCAAGACAAAAAACATTTTTGTGAGCTTAATTTTACTGCATACATAATTATTTTGACTCAATTACGCTCATTTAATTGATTTTTTGAACTTTTTGCACAAACATTCGTAACTTTTGAACTAGAATATATTTCGAAATGAAATTGGGTCGTCTTGTTGCAAATTATCTCAGCTACAGTCCTTGCAAATATGAAACAAAAATATTCATTTTTGACTGAGTTATCGCGATATCGCTAGGGGATTTTTTTTTACTCACTCTGTATATGTGTTGACCGTGCTGCAGCGCGCACGCATCGACGAATCAGCTACGGTCCTCCATTACCTTGTCAAATGTTGTTCTGCACGCCTGTACAGTAGCCTACTATTGTCAGCTCGGTTCTTGCGCAACTTCTGATGTTATCTATCGATTTGATCCTGGGGCGACCCCGGCTTCTGTCCAAGGATATGCCCGTTGCCATACCATGCTGGGCAATCGCGAGTGTGGCATGTGAATTACTTGCCAGAAGTACATGTAGCATTCTACTCCGTGCAATTTATTTAGATTATGTTCTTCCTTGTGCCTCTTTTTTGTAGTGTCAATGTTCCGAGCTCGATCTCTTTTTGTTATCCCAGTGATCCTTCAGACATGCCATCAGCAAGCATCAGCGGCTGCTATTTCGCTTCTTCTTTTTGTGTTCATGTTTGTTTCGGACAGTAGCAGCTAGGCTGACTGGTTGAGTAATTAGGATTTGCAGATCTTTACTTCAGTCGTTACACTGATATGAGTGATGTCGTTTGTTATTTTTCTCAATGAATGAACTTGCTAGGCCAGTTTTCCATCTGACGTTTGAAGTGAAGTCGCGTTAAAGTTTATTTTACTTCAAGTTTTTGCATGTGTAGCCAAATCGCTGTCCAAAAAAGCAAGAACCTAGAATTGTAATTTGTAATGGCCTGCCTATTGGTCTCTGTAACTATTTTTGGATCCTCGGAACTCCATTCCAAAACGAAAGAAGTCAAATATCTATGCAAACCATAATAAAGCTTCTTCTTGCCGTGTTTTCTGATTCACCGCTCAGTGGCTGTCATCCTTTTCGAAGTAGGGTAGATGCGCGTTAGTTGGTCAACTTTTTACAATGCTATCCAGCGGCGTTAATGTTTACACATGTAAATATTAAATTTGTTGAATATTCTGCAGTAGTATCTCTCAATCACTTCTGCACTTTTACTTTTTTGAAGAGTTCTGAGTAGATACAAAATAGCACATTGTTTACACAAGAAAAAAAAGAATGTGCCAAAATCGTATTAACCTAAGCTAATAAAACAATATTTCATAAGTTATGTATTTACATGTAGGCTACACCGTGAGTCCAAGTAAAATGCGAGTCAAAATAAAAATGAAACAAATTTTTGGATTTCTCTAAGGCCAACTAAATTTGCAACAAAATGTATATTTTGTTTTCCCAAACACTAATCATGTAGCCATAGAACCCGGAGAAAGATGAAAAATAGAAGTAGCTCATTTCTTAGCATAGAAGACTAAATTAGCAGTTTTTTTGTAAGCATTTCACTGAAATTTCGTGATGAGACACATGTTATTAGATGTTCAGAATGTTTGCTTTAACTCACACACCGGTGAAAAATCTGTTGACAATATTATTGTTGAAGAAAAAGCAGATTGCAGCTGGAGCTCTGCCGTGCTCAGAGCAGTGTTCAGTCAGTGAGCGTAATGGTGTCAGTAAGTATGTAAGGATTGGGCTATATCGACCTCATATTTGTTGCTCCTGGAGTCAAACTCAATTAAACTTATCACTGAGATTGTTCCTTTGTCTCGGCAACTGTCCCCGGTCATTCTGTCCCTGGCCATTTCATCGTATTCAACCATATCCTATATCATTACGTGAAATTAACGTTTTGGATTTTTTAACTTCCTCTGAGAACTGTGACAAAATGATTGGGGTGTTTTAAAAAAAATTGTATGCATTTTCTTGGTAATTTAGTTGGCTTTTAGTAGAGAAAAATGTGTGAAAATCGGTTTACGTTTTACCGAGTTATAGTCAATTATGTGCTGCCAGGTTTTTTTACTCACGGTGTACATTAGGCGTGAATTGTTAGTAAGTGAATGTAGATAGACACTGTGGACTGTAGAGGATGGGTAAAACTATTTTTACTTGGTTAAAAGAATACTTATATTTTTTCAAATGTTAACTCATCAGAATACACGAATTCAAATAATTTCAATTAACAAAATAAATTTTGTATTACTTTCAGAGGGAGTCACAACGCGAGGAGAGTAGAGCATCAGGTGAAGCAGGCACTGCCAAAGCTGGAGAAAAAGCAAGAGGATCCACTAAAGCAAGAGGATCCACTGATGCACACAAAGTTAGTATTGCTGGACGAGGAGACGAAATTGATGACGACCAACCGAGTGCATATCCAGGGGCCGACGACGATCATGATCGTGATGGACAAGGTCATGACCATGGGGAACACGATAGAGATGAGCATGATGATGATCAGCCGAGTGCATATCCAGGTGCCGACAGCGATCATAACGATCGGAAATCAGGCGCCGATGGGGAAGGAGGCCATTCCCATGAACATGGCGGAGAGGAAGGACATCATTCACATGAAGAAGGTGGAGAAGGAGAACACCATTCATATGAACATGGCGGAGAGGAAGGACATCATTCACATGAAGAAGGCGGAGAGGAAGGACATCATTCACATGAAGAGGGTGGAGAGGAAGGACACGATTCACATGAAGGTGGAGAAAGACATCATTCACACGAAGGAGGAGAGGAAGGACACCATTCACATGAACAAGGAGAAGAAGGACATCATGAAGAAGGTGGAGAAGGCGGACACCATTCGCATGGAGAAGGCGGAGAGAAAGGACGCCATTCACATGAACAAGATGGAGAGCAAGCAGGTGATTCAAATGAGCAAGCCCCAGAAGAAGAAAGCCAATCACAAGAACAAGGCGGAGAGGAAGCAGGTGATTCAAATGATCAACCCCCAAAGGAAGAAGATGATTAAGAATCATCTTTTAACGATTTGGAGGATAATTTTGTCAATGACAGCGATAGGTGAAATACTTTTAACTTTGAGCTGAACAGTGAAGAAATGAACTTAACAGCTTGACAATGCATTGAATGTAGTTTCTACTTTATTTCTATTGTATGTCTTTATTAAATGTTGTATTGAATGCAGTATACCTTTTTTATTGCACGTCTCTATTAGATGGTTAAACAGCATTTTGAAATACATTTATAATAAATAGGCTACATGTTAAATAAATATGACTCCTTTTCATGATTGCCTAATTGCATTATCTTATTTGGCATGTATGTAAAAGACATGTATGTAAGACATGTATGAAAAGACATGTCAACAAGTGTATCACAGTTTGATTTTAGAAAGGATATGGGTATGGGCCTACCAGGAATGGGAATGGGCTAATGAGGGCCTTGTGTTACAGAAGCTTGAAATTTGACAGTGACATGTATGTTTGTTTATAGATTTTGAAAAGGAATTTGATACTGAGTGAGAATGATTAACAGTTTGATATTTATTAAAGTAGCCTGAATGGATGGCAAAATGGTGAGGGAGTGAAGTTGAACCAAGACGCTATAGTAAAGTAAATGAGGAGTAGCCTATGCTACTCGACAGCCTACAGGTAGGGGGGAGGGGCTATGCCACTCGTCACCAGAATATCAGAAGAGGGGTGAAGAGTGACAAGCTAGGATACTTTGTTGTGAACAGTGACAAGCTAGGATACTTTGTATCACTTTTATTCTTGCTGCAGCGTATGTTGAAATATGGTGGAAGAAGGGGGTAGGCGAAGGGGCAAAAGTTTAGGGTTATCCATTGTTAAATTATGTCAGATTGATCATCAGACGATCAAGGAATATATGCAAACATAAAAAAGGGGTTGAAAATGCTACCAGCCCTGTTCGCCACCGAGAAATATCAGACATAAAACGACACTACAAATCGCGTCATCTTTGATTAGGGATGGCGGAAAACAATTACACTCAAATTCAATTACAACAACGACGAATATTGTAATAAAATTACTACACTAAGAACCAGTTGTTCAGTAGAGAGTTATTAATTTTTAAATAGCCACAGAACAAAAATGGTGTTATGACGCAATCACATCGCAGATTTTAGGTCCAATTTAAACTCACTTCAACTCATTGGCTTTTCTAAATTAGATCCAAGATCATTGAAGTAATTCTTTATCAATCGAACAACTGGCATTAAAAGTAATATGCATTTATCTATTGTTAGTAGGCATACTGTAAAATATCAAATTTTCGCGTGCATAAACTAAAACTAATCTCCTTTTTATCGTGCAATCTGTTAATGTCCATGTTTTCACACAGGTTTACATGTTCTCACCCGCCCTGATCAGGACTGCTGGAGCTGGGTTTTTACGGCTTGATGCCCTTCTTGACGCCAACCAAATAAATCATTAACTGGCACGGGATTAGCAGGTAGCGACACTTGTGTGTTTAACAGCCTTGCTGAAGGGCCTGTAACCCATGGTTTCATGCCGTAACGGCACAGGGACTTGAACCCTGATCCTCTGGACTCGAAATCCGATGCCTTAACCACTACGCCACAGCACAGCGCATGCATGCAGGTGAATTTTTGGGAGTTTCGCGAATCGATAAAACTCATAAGCTATGTATAATGGGCAGTCCCCAAAAACGCAAAAAATAAGTGAAGAAAAATTTCTGAGGCAAAACCGCAAAAATAACATGCAGCAAAAATTTCATGTTTTACAGTATAACATAGGATAGTCACATTTTAAACATAGAATGATAGACAGTTATTCATATTCCACCAACATCACAAATTGTCAACTAAATAATATAAATTGCGTGTCAGTAAATTACATGTGTGTGTTACGTTGTAGTATATAGTGGACATTAAAGAGCAGTAGTGTTCTCAATTCAGTCAAAATTGATGAGCGCCGATTCATTGGGACCGTGATGCTGCTGCATCTGCTGCGGTGGGGGTCCGAGCCCCTGTGGGGCATACTGCCCCGGAATGGAGTGATTCACATTCAGCATATATTCTCCCGTAGGCGGTTGACCTTGTTGCTGCATCATAGCATTCGGTACACCTGCATGGAAACGAAACAATCATATAAACAGTGCTTGCGCTAAGGCGTGGGATCATGACAAATTAAGGTTTAAAATCCTCCCTAAGATTTCGATCAAGGAAGCCAAAAACCTCCCTGAATTTAGAATTTCTAACCTGTAAAGTTGGCAGCAATGGGGGCCATTTTTATCTTAAATGAAATATACTGGTAAGTCAGGAATGAATAGGCATTAATATTATTTCGAGTGCAACTTTTAGGGCAGGGAAAAGCATTTAGTTTGACATCCGCCCTTGAGTTTAGCAAGATGCACCCCTTAAAATAATTCTTAGTGCAAGCACTGGTTTTAAGCAGCATATTCTTCGTTGTGGGTCATCATAACAGCCGGTGACGCCAGCCCAAAAGTAACTATGGCCCGAACTGACACACAAAACTACTAACTAGCCAGTCATCCTACTAGACTACTGGGGAAGAGTGGCGACGGTGACTGCAGTCACTGTCACACAAGAAACTATAACATATTGCTGTTATGAACTTAACCTGACATTGCGGTCTGTGGCGGTTCCAGCCCGAAAAGTTTGAGAGTGAGCCACTCAAACTCCTTTTCGGACTGAGATACCCCAAAATAATCATTCTGCTGAAAATGTTATATACATAAAAAGCACAGATAAAGGCCTGGCCGGCAGTCATCATAGACCTGGTCTCCTCTATGATGCAGCAGTAATATTTGGAGAACAACAACAAATAATATATGATTAATATCTAATATATAAAAATATGTAAAGACAAAACAAAATACTGTTGGATCTTAATTAGGCTGATATCATCCTCTTGTTTAGGCCTATTTAAAATTACAATAAGGAATAAGATATTTCATGAAAATAATAATTATTAAATGCACTCACATAGTAAATTGAAGCCCCCACAAATAGCAGTAAAGGCCCACCTTGATTGTAATATTGCTGCCCGTCCCCCCCTACCCCGGGTGCCGGGCCCATAGCGTACACGTTGCCTTGCATTTGACCGGGGTGTGGATACCCGCCGGGCGGCCCGACATACACGCCCCCCTGAGGGGGCAGAGCATAGCCCCCCATCGGACCGCCGTACTCCATCCCTGGCTGGCCCCCGGGGGCCATGGGACCCATTCCCGCATTCATCGGCATGGAGTGCATGACCCCCGGCTGACCGGGCTGGGGGTAGCTCACGACGCCAGGGTGTGGGTGATGCAGGGGCGAGCCCTCAGTGGGGCCCGGCCCCCCGTAGCCCTGCTGGCCCCCTGCGTACACCTGCCAAAAATAAACAACTTACTCTTTCATGCATTATATTAAAATAGGAAAATTGTACTTTATAATAGAGTTACATCAAAATTAATTTAAACAAAACGTAACCCTAGAGTAAACCGTGCATAGTCCTAATTTAATCGGAACCAAAACCTTAACCTGACCATATTACTAACTTAACCATACTCATCAAATAATTGTCAATACAAAACCTTAAAAAAAAAACGAGATTTGCTCGAATCCAGAGCCACATCTTCTAGCCAGCATGTTTCCACACAGCCGTCAAGCAGCCATCACGTTTTGAATGCCTTTTGAACAATTTACATACAGTGGGATCGCGTGGATGGGTTTAAAATCAGGCCAGACCAACGGAAGTTGCTGAAGTTTTTCTCTCCGGTGCAAAACTCACGACCAGGGAGAGGGGAGGCGGTGTTGACAGTATATGTTTTCCCTTTGCATGCGCAAGAACTCAAGATCGGGTCGCGGGAGTCAAAACCAAGGCTTTTCTCACTGCAGACCACATTCGTTTCCACATTAATCATTTATTTTTCATTCATTTCTCACATTTTCAATGTGAAGTGTGGAAAATAATCATAGTAATAATAAGGGCACTATCAAGGGCACTTTTATCTCACCATCAGATTCCGAGGGCTAATCGTCTCAGAGCAAAACGTTTACATCAATTTTTATAAGTCCCTCGGGAACGCAGTGCCGAGGGGAAAAAAAATTTAAATAAAATAAAATAATAATAATGGGCTTACAGTCCGTTTCGGCATCTTGTGATGTCATCGGGGAAAATGCGAGAAATAAATGAAAAAGCAATGATTAGTGTGGAAAAGAAATGTGGTATGTTGTGAGAAAAACTTTGATTTTGGCGTAGCTGCCTGTGCATATCTCACGAGCCACTACAGCCTCTAAAGGTCGGGCCACTACAAATGAAAGGACAAGCCAATCTAGCCTAAAGGTTGGGCCAAGGCCTGATTTGGCCCATATAATGCGACACCGCCGGTTACTTAATTTTCTATCTGAAATGCAATAACTAAAAATATCTATTCTTAGCACACTATTGTCTACCAAAGAGTCAACAAAGAGATATTGGCGACCAGGCTAGGGCGTCACAGCATATTCTGCGATCAGTCGGATTGTTTTCCTTCTATACAGAACTCACGAGCGGGTGTGGGGGGGGCGGAGGCAATAGGAACAAACTTTTTCCAAAAGCTACTACCAGTATGTTTAAATAAAAGGTAAATATCTCTTCAGAAACTGATTACATGAAAATCAATGCTTTTTATGATTTTTTTTATGCGTCCGTCTGAATTGTGCATAAATTGTTATCCACGTGATGTAATGGGTGTGATAAAAATCCAGGTCCAGGAGAGAACCCAGGGCCTGATGCTCAAAACTTCTTAAGCAAATTTTTGTCTGAAAATCTTAGCTGTTATTTTAAACTCTGCACCATCACTCACAAAGCTAATAATGATGACGTCATGGCGGTCCACATAAGCCTTTGAATTTATTATGTTATTTATATGACTTAGGAAGAAAGTTAACAATTACAGTAAAACATGAAATTTTTGCGTGCATGTCATTTTCGTTAAATTCGTGAAGCGGGAAAACTCGCAAAAATTACATGCAGCAAATATAAAGCTGCAGAAGCTATTATAATGGGAAGTCCTCAAAAACGTGAAAATTAAGTGCAGCAAAATTTCTGAGAGGCAAAACCGCAAAAATAACAAGCAGCTAAAATTTGATGTTTGACAGTATCCTAAAAATTGTCCCCAGGACTAAATCATGGTGGAAATAGCCTAAATAGTGGTAGAGGCACCCATGTCCGTCCACGCAGGCAGCTGTGCCCCTGTTACTGTTAGTGACCAACCCCTGTCAGTTTCAGACGTAAACCCTGCGTCATTGAACTGCTTCAGCTACTCATTTATCGAACCCTGAGCGATGGAGGGCTGAGATCGACCCTTGACGTCGTCCCTGTGCATTTTCCGTGCACCTCATGAGTGCACGTTGCCTTCCTCCCGCCGTGAAGAGGCTGAACAACTGAGCCTGACTCCGACTTAGTAAAATTCAGCGGAGCCCATTGTGGGGGGGGCAGTGAGTAGAGAGATATGAGACCTGGCCGGGGTAGCTGTACTGCATGGCGCGCATCTGCTGGTCGTGCTTCTGCTGCTCCAGGCGTCGTCTCATCTCCAGATCTTGCTCCTGCATGCGCTGCAGCGCCAACTGACGCTGGTACTCCAGGTACTCCTGCGCCAACAACAACTGATATATGTATTAGTACTTCAACTACTCCCGCACCATCAGGTACTCTTGCACCAACCTACAAACAATGTACTAGTACACCAAGTACCCCTGCCACAGGCCTGAATATAAGCCCACAAAATTGATTAGCAATTAGCTAATCAAACTTAATTTTGATTTGCAGTCTCACTAATTTGATTAGCAGTTCTTATATAGTCCTAACATTGCTCAAGGGATTACGGAAAACCGTTCAGTCATTTTATTTAAGTAGGCCTATTAATTATGCGGCAGCAATATTATTATAATAGTCTTGCAATTTCTTTCAGTAGTCTACGTCGGCGACGATGATTGCTGATAAAGCCTCATGTGAACTGAAAGGCAGGTCAGTGCTAGGCCTAACACTCAATTTTGATTCGCAAATATTGCGAATAACATTTTGAATCAAATTTGTGTTTGATTCGTAGAAGGAGTCAAATTGCATCGCAATTTGTGATGCGAATCTGCGTATATTCAGGCCTGCCCTGCACCATCAAGTATGCATGCACCAACCTACAACTGATGTTCTAGTACTCTTGCACTAACCAACATCTGCTGTATTAGTGCTCCAAATACTCCTGCACTAATGAACAACTTACGCTGATACTCTAATAGACTGCATCAACGAACAACTGATGTACTAGTACTCCAAGTGCTCCTGCACCAATAAGTTCTGCAGGACCACCAAGTACTCATGCACCAACAAGTACTAATACACAAACAAGCACTCCTACACCATGTAGTACTGCTGCACCAACAAGTACTTTGCAGCATCAAGTGCTCCTGTACCAACAATTAGGGGAAAGGAGGCATGACTCGATCGGCGGCATGACTTGATCACCCTCCTTTAAACCAAAACCGTTAACGATATCAATTCACTTTTTTGACTTTCCATGAGGGTCTTAGCTTCTGTTATGTGTAATCTTGAATTGTCTCACCAAAAATTGTAAGCGAACTTTACTGTTTTAGGGGTGCTGAAGTTAATTTTTCAGCATCCCTTCTGAACCCGATAACTTGGCAGCTCCTGACCAGAGAGCCTTGGAGGGTATATATTTTTTGTGCAGAATTTAGTGGGCGAACGCTTTCCTTTATGATTGAAAGCATACCACGTGCTGCAAAATTAGTATAGTCGTTATAGTGAAACCACCCATGTGCGGCATGACTCGATCAGTGCATGTGCAGCATGACTCGATCAGTGATCGAGTGATGATGCACTAGCTGTAGCTAGGCGATCATGATATACACATGTTAGTTGAACTATCATGCCCATGGACGTCGGTCCTAGAAAGGTCGCATCCCTCCTAGTAATAGCACCCCCCACCCACGCCCCAGTGCCCCCACCCTAAAGTGACAGCATCGCTTTGTTTTCACTTTCAAAAATTACCCCCGATGGGCCTATTTTTGAGACTATCATTGCCCTCAATGATTTTGTTAAAGCAGCATGCCTTTGAAATTTAATAAATAAACTTATTAAGCTTACTAGCTTTTAAGCATAAAGTTCGTAGACCTGCACTCGATAATTGGATATGAATAACATAACCAGATTATTTCCCCAGCATTCTCAATGTCATCCAATCGGACAATCAAGAGAACTTCATGGATGATTTTCTCTTTGCCTTCATTTTACTGATCGTCCACTGTCTGCTGACAACCGACAGAATATTATTGGGAGTGTTCATGCGGTGAATGGGGAAGGCTTGACTACTGCTGATCGGGAACCTCTGCCTCATAGTAAAGCATTAGTTGAGAATATAGAAAAACTGCGACATGAGATAGAACACAACTCAAAATAATTAAAAGTTTGCCTGCAGTGCCGGGGCCTATAGTCGATTATTTCATGGGCTTAAAAGTGCTTTTCTTTCGTGCTTTCTTTGTAACCCGCGTAAGAAGCGATTATCAACCGGACAAGGTTATCAGAAAGCACAAAAGACTGCGAATGATGTTTGAGAGATAACCAGATCACAATTCATATCTGATCGAAATATGGATGATTAAACCATTTAGGACAATGGTTTCACAGTGGTATAAGTAGGCTTACAGTGAATGATTGTAATTGTCAGCACTCTCTGGTGCTCTGCCAGACGGAAGGTCCCTGGCATGCAACCTCTTCACATGTGGTGGTCCTCCGTTCTCTTCATGTTTCCATAGGATTTTCTTTCCAGCAGTTCATCTATCATTCCTATTCT
>JAQIWG010009034.1:0-10951 GCA_034695025.1 Chamaedrilus cognettii | reverse complement strand
AGGCTCAGGTAGTTTAAATCATTTCTGAAATGACCCGGGCAACGCCGGGTACCCCAGCTAGTGAATTATAAAGAAGTGAAAATAACAAGAAAAAGTAAAACTGAAAATGATAGATTATAGAAGTCTGAGGCCGTGTATGTTTTATAATATCTCTAGTTTTAATTAGTTTTATATTAAATATCAAAATTTTAATAATTTCATTAAAAAAATAAAAATGCTGTTAAGATTAAATAATTTAGGTAATTTAGGTAATTTCTGACTTAAAAAGTTTAATTTTTAGTTTTTAGGGGATGCTTTTTTTGTTTTCCAGGGGGGGGCAGCTGTCCCCCCCTGCCCCCAGCATGCCTGCGGGCGCCCGTGTTCTTATTTAATGTCGTGTCACACTTTTGATTGTGTTAATAAGCCACTGAAAGGACGTTATAGTTGCTTCCCCATTTGCAATCTATTGCAGAAAAAAAAGAAAAAAATATGCTTTTAGCTATTGACTTATTTATTAATGCTGTCGCAATTTTTTGCTACTTCTATTATTGTTATATATATATATATATAATAAATTATATATATATGTATTTTACATATATTTGAGCTAATTATATGATTATTATGTTACTATATATATATATATATACACACAGGTCTTTCAGCAAGACCATTAAACGCCTAACACACTGTTGCTAGCTGATATAATCATCGTTCAGAATAATTTATTATTCTGCCTGGCGACAGGAAGGGCATCCTTGTGTAAAAACCCAACTCTGATATAAACCTCCAAACTGTGTAACATGGACAGCGTTACAGGCGCATTAGAATGGACGTCAAAATGATTGTTATTATTATTATATTAAGTAATTTTGATTTAGATTTAAATGGCCTATCATGGCCGATAAAACTGTACTTACAAGCCAGATTTTGATACGGTATGATGCACTTTCAGCCGTTCCACAAAATTCAACGGAGTACCCCAATGCCCCAGAAGAATTACGCGTACAGGTTTTGAAAAGGATGCGAGGGGACGTGTGCCTGGAAAATTATGGTCTCAACATAACATGGGAGGCCCCTCAAGATGGTTCGTTTAGCTTTGATTTGAATCTTGAATAAATATTTTGTGATTGGACATTATTTATTATAATTATAATTATTATTATTATTATTTTTTTCTTATTCTCAGCGCAGACTGACATACGTCATTCAGTGTCGCCTGCACGTACGATGTCGTATAGGCTACAATGCATGGCGCGCGCACTTCATAATAACGGCTATGTGACGGTCCTGAGTGTCTTTTAGAGTTTTAAAATTACAGTTACATATTGAAAGCAGCACTATGCAGAGCATCTAACGCAGTAACTACAATTGAATAGCACGAGGATAAAGCTTTTTGTTACTACACACAATCCTTAATGCTCGAGTTACATTGGATCATCAGAAGCGGGATTAAGCCGTCTACCGGTAGAATGCCTTATTACGCGTTGTCAACAACAACCGAAATCGCCGATGACGCGTGTGAGTTACATTGGGTCATCAGATCGGATTCAGGCCGTCGTCGCATGAACTACCATGCAAAATAGTGTAGCGCTGGCGAGTGGGAACACTGCTCCACCCGCATTTTGTCAATTTTTCTCCTTCGCCTTCCCCCTCCTACCTCTTTCGTCAGTGCTACATTGAGAAGCTTAGGTAACCGGCAGCCAATGAGAGGGCGCCACATAGACAGTTAGGGTCGATGACGTCAGGACTGTCTAGACAGTCTAGACAGTCTAGACAGTCTAGACAGTTGACCGCGTGGCTGAAGGGGAGAGAGGACGAGAGGATAGGGTGTGGTTGCCATTTTGGAGGCTCGTTTGTGCGTATAATGTAATGGAAGTTAAGAGAATTTGATAGTATCGCTTAAGGTGAATTAAGCGTGTGTACAAGTTAGTGAAGAAGGAGTAATAGTGGAGTGTTGAACGGTGTGAACCATAAAACCATCGCTTGAAGACGTATCTTCAGCGACGACTGGTCATCGCTGACGACGCAAAACGATACATTGGGTCGTCAGGGTGGATTCGATGAAGAATTTCACCGGTAGACCGCCTGATCCCGCTTCTGATGATCCAATGTAAGTCTATACCTTAAAGTTAAACCTTAACAATCGACCTTCCATTGTTACATGTACATAGCTTAATTTGTTTATGATAAGCAGATTTAGGACCGGTGACTTGTATGCTTGTAGCATCGAGACGGTATCTCACTGGGTTTCTCCTCAACACCTCCTATCTACGTACCAACAAGACCACCGGACTCGTCGAAAGAAGAGTGCTGCTGCGGCGATTTGGTTGGAACTCGAGCCTTTATCCTCAGTCAAACGTGGGTCTTGACCTCTATACTACTGTCACAACTCAATGCAAAAATGCTAAGAGTGGTAGCAGAGCAATGGCCTGGGTACAGGTGACAGCTGTGACATCCTGGTACTACTCGTGCACTGAATAGTCAACTAACCAAACGTGTTGTTAGCACGAGACATGTGTGTAGGCCACCAGCTCTGCTTATTGTCCCTGCTTTTTAGATTATAAGGGTGTTAAAGTCTGCGCCATCCAAATTACTGGTTTCTGGTAACGTGACTTCAATTACTTAAACAAGTAATAGAATATGCCAAACGTGCCTGGATGAAAGGGGCTTAATGTGTTTGTTGACGTGTGACATCATGTGCTTTGAATTTCAGTCTTCTTCTAAAGTGTCACTGGTGGATAATTCTTTGTATGAATCTTTATTTAAAAGCTTGAATAATTTGATGCGTTCGCAGCGCTAGAGGAAGAGGTGCAGATTTCTTTAATGATTAAATTATAACGAATATTGTTTATCTTTTAATAGCGAAATACACGCTGAAAGTAAGAAGATGTGAACTTTAATAAACTGACTATGCAGCGGTAAAGACATATAAATAACCCACGCATATAATGCATCGGTTATTTCATCGTGTTGCAAAAGTGCTCATAAATGATATTTAAATCAAAGTATTGAGAATTTAGATAGCACATTAAATCCATGTAATGCATGAATCACTAAGGGATGGCTTCTCCAACACGGATTAATGGTGGTTCAGGATTTAACCCACCTTTTTGCACGGGCTAAATCCTGAACCACCATTAAATCCGTGTTGGAGAAGCCAGCCCTAAATTCTGGCAAATATTGATAAAATATGATCGGAGCATGTAGCTTAAATAAATCTATGATGCTACAGGTATTTCTATACTTTGTTTGAAACGAAACAAAAATTGTGTAGGTCTTGCTACAGGTTTTGACGTTTAACTACGACTGTACCCTATTCTTGGCTGACTTTGAGAACAGCACTCGTGTTGAACTATCAAGTCTTCCTCGATCTTCAACCAATTACAAAGTTGCTTATATATATCAAGTCAATAAAGGTACGCTGCACTACTAGTTATTTATTATCATTTCTATTTTTCTATGGTTATGTACTTATTTTCAAAAGCAAGACTAACTAAAAATAGAAAGCGCCTTTTTGTTCTCTAATCCGTTAATGTCCGTGTTTTCACACTGGTTTAGACGTTTGCGCCCTGATGAGGACTGCTGGAGCATATACAATTTGTGTTTCATAAAATGTTATAAATTTGTTGTAAATCATTACATGTCTTACCATTACAAAAACCAGATTATGAATACACAATGCCAATATAACACAGGTCCTGATAGAAGGATCCTGCTGTTAATATAAATCAAAATAGCGGTCACCAGTTATCTAAAATAGTATGTCAATAGTGCTTAGTCAAAATTGGATGCTGTAGCATACATGTGCAGCGGGACTTTTATCTAGTGCATAACCCTTTTCAAATGACGTTTATGGTAGGTTAATTGATAGGCTATTTTCGATAAATAACATTTAGATCTATATTGACGGTAAGATCGGTGTATTAGGCCTCCTTTCCACGATGCATATTTTGCATGCAATTCTACATGCAATTTTGCATGCAATTTTGCATGCAACCATGTTAAGAAAATTACAATGTAAAATGCCCTTAAGTAAGCTTAGTACGCGTAAGTAAGTTGTAAGTTGTAAGTAATTAAAACCTCAGTTAAGGAAATCGTTGTCCTGATAACGGTCGTCTGTTCACCTTAACACGGTTGCGTGCAAAATTGCATGCAAATTGCATGTAAAATGCATGTAAAATGTGCATGGTTGAAAGAGACCCGTAGGGTGTGGTTGTCACTCAAAAATGCATTGTCCGTTGGGCTACATAACGATAGGATGGTATTGCTCATCGATTTGACTTCTTCTTTTATAACTACATACTAACATATTTAAGTTGTAAGTGTTAAATGATAATTTGAAATAAAAAATATTTTGATCTACCGTATAATGTGTGTGCTTAGTCTTTAGTTTAGGCGTGTGAATTTTTTATGCTTTTGTAGCGTATTACATCGATTTCGATTTCTTGCCTGTTTTGTAGCGCAGCATTCAGGATTGCAACTGAATTTTTTTAACCAGAAATTACTCGACCTACTGCTATGTATTTTGCCGGCTTACAAAAATTTATTGTTTAAAATACAATAGTTGAGTTTTTGTTCTACACTTATGTCTAAATTCATTTCATGTCTTCTGTAACATTGAAGCAAGTGGTGGGAAAGCTAAGGGGCAGGGTAAAGGCTGGGACCCCCCACCCCCCCCCAAATTGTGACTGCAGTATAGCCATGGCCTATCTACATGTAGGCCTCCGCAATTTGGCAGTGATCATTTGAGGGAGCATTTTGGGATGTATTGCTGTGCCTTTGGGTGCTCATTTGGTGGGCATTTCCGTTCCCATTGAGAGAGCTGTTTTCAGAAATTCCTTCTCTAACCCCCTCCCTCTCGGTCGCGTGTTTTACAGCCGAAGAATTAAGTGTCATTTTTGCACGGCCCTCCTCCCTCCACTTGACCCTCTGCAGCCCGGGAAACAACGAATTGGCTTGCAGCCCAGAGCTCTCCGAGCGAGTCATAGGCTAAAGCTGACTCGAGAAGGGAAAACGGTTCTATGCGTGTCTCTTTTGCACAGACTGGACTCTAATGGTGTTTATTACTACATACATATACGGCCCTTAAACTCCCAAAACTATCGAATCCCGCCCCCCTCCCCAATTCAAAATCGTGTTCTATCTCTGATTAAAGTGATCTGAATGCGCAGCGCCTCCCTTCAACCCAAACACGACGCACAACTGGACGGCATCTATGGTGGTGATCGCCTCTCGACAAGACTCAACCATCGACGTTTGGTTTGGACCTGCTCCGCCACAGTATGGATTCGCCAGTTATAGAGTCAGCCTCAGCATAGACGTATTGTCGGGATCTGACGTGTTCGATACACGTTATACTCAGCCATCAGGAGAGGTCTGAAGTAGCAAAGAGGTCGAAAAATGTGAAGTTGCTACTATTTATCAGTACAACGATTTGGTTTTTTATCAGTTTGTGTCGCAATGTTACTGTTGTTTCTTTATCGATCTAATTTGACTAGAAATAGTTCCATTACAGATAGATAGTAAATTTATGGAATGAATGTTCGGATGAATAAGCTATCGCTGTTTAAAACATGTACATTATTAGCTAAGTATCCAGGGAAAAGATTTGACCCGCTGTGTTAAATTGCCAATTAATATACATCTGATGGTTTATTGTATATAGGACAGAATGCATGTCCGGTTTAGCAACGTACCCTCAAATACATACAAAGTCCAGGTTAGTACGTGCGGCCCACTTGTTTTTAATCATACTTGCACAATATAAATTAATGTATTAATTATTTTATGATAGGAAGCTGTTAGTATGGCATATGGTCTCTGAGAGATAAGGGTTACACGCTTGCCTTGTAAATCGAGACCGTGGCTTCGCAAAGTTAGCATTTTTGGGGGTTAGATCGCCAAACCTGTTCCCCCCTGTATTTTCAGTAATTGGCCAATATATAGCCAAAGTTTAATTTTCAGTTCATTCATTATACCATGCCATGCTTCTTGTTTCATGAGGTCAAGTTGTCGCATTGTGTATTTTACCTTTGCAATTAATGTAAACGAATACATTTTTTGTTGTCGCTCAACGGTACAATTAACTCATGTTGAACAAATAATTTTTTCATGTCAAACTAATTCTTTTTTACTTTTTTAGCCGTCTGATTTCCATCTATCTTCTTTTTCTCTTCTATCGTCTATTAAAAACCAAGTCTTTAGCCTATTGAAAAGCTTGTACCGAAAAAAAATTGCAGTGTAAGACAGTGTGATTCTATGATCAGTGACAGTTTAACCCAGTGGTCTTCAACCTTTTCCAGTTCAAGGGCCCAAAAAAAAATTTCAAGCTGTCCGAGGGCCGCATATTTCATGAATGAAAATTTGTTGATTCAATGCAAATTTAGGCTAATTTATGATTTATTGCATATCTCCGGACTTCTCGCAAACTTTTGCCAAAAAAACGCTGCACAAAATTTGGTGTATTTTTTGGATGATTTTACTTCTGAGAATTAATTTTGTGCAATTTGCATCAAATAATGAATATTTTTCTTAGTAATGCAAAAAAAGAATGTATATATTTCTCAAGTTTTCAGGAGCGTTTCTCAACTTCTGCGCAATTTTGCTACATTCTTTACCGCGTGGCGCACGCATAATTTTGCAAATTTCTTACAACCTTGCAGTAAATTTCTAACACTTAGCCCAAAGTTTCTGATTTTCTTTAATATAACACACCGTTACAGAGAGGTCACCGGAAACACAAATAAATCGTGGATGAATCTTTGGAGGCGTTCTTGTCATGAATCTTATAATGAGCAGCTACAGCAGCTGCAACTACTGTAATAGTATAAGTGCACATTTGTCCCGCGATGGTCAAATGTTTGGCCAGTATATTTTTTGCTAGTAGTGGCGTTTAGAAGTTTTGTTTCTCGTTCACAGCTTTCATATAGTACTGAATTAGTCAATAGCGGTTCTGGTGCTTTATTTTTTTGAGTTAAAAGAGAGAATTGTTGAACAGGGAGAGGTAAAAGTTAATAATGTTTGAAATGATTATAAATCTAGACATGGGACGGCGGGCCGCATGGAGATCCTCGGCGGGCTGCATGCGGCCCTTGGGCCCCGTGTTGAAGAACGCTGATTTAACCCCTTTGCTGGTTCACGCCACTTTACTGCACGAAGCTCAAAAAAGTATGAAATTAAAGCCATCTTGCAAATTTACTTAAAGTGAAAAACCAGTCAACTGGTTAGAATAATTTTTTGTTATGAACTATAGTCGTTTCTCTGAATGGTTTTTTTCTAATAAATAGATCATAATAATCTAAATGATATAAATCACACATAATTATATTTGCATCTACATTCTGCCATGAACATTTGATGAACCTGGGCCCTCATTGAGGAAACGATCTTGTGACAATCTTAGTCTTAAGATTGTCTTAAGAGAATCTTAAGAAGATCTTTTCTTTTTTATTGAAAACTCCGCACGGTTGCGCGCGAACTGAATGATGACGTCCCAGCGGTCGACGAATGAATTTTATTTGTTTTAAATTTCAGTTAGGATAAAATTTAAGATAATCTTACAAAATGTACGTGAATGAGGCTCCTGGCCTCAAAATTCATGCTAGGATATGATTATCTTTGAACCAGGATTGAACGAGCTGTTACGAAACGGATCCTCGTTTTAGATTAATCAATTAATCCACCTCTTCCGCAATTTAGTAGACAATTATTTTAAATGTCAAAGCGATCAAACCTAATCATAGGGCAAACAGAATAATCATTCACATTAAATGTATTCTATATACTTCGCTGCATCCTATATATTCTCCTAAGCTATCAGGATATTTCCAAGCCAATTATTTAGCAACGAATTAGACTTCATATTATATTTATTTTGCACTAGGTCAAGAAACTTTTTTGAGTTTAAGCAAATAATGATGACAATGCGTTCTCGAACCGATGATCAGTTTTTTCTTTTATTTAATTTTAATTTTTTTATTTATTTGCATCACTTCAATGTACAGCAACAGCAACATATGTCCAACAACAAACAAACAAATTGTGAAATGACACCAGAACGCCAAAGAGGGGACTAAGCGTCTCTGTAGGAGTAAACTCTACGACAGCCTAGTGGTGCAATATTTCCTAAGTCATGAGAGAATGAATAAAAAACTAACTAACTTAGCGAAAAAGAACAGTTCAAGAAGAGCGTGCAAAAATTAAAATAGATTAAAATACTCGGCAAGCATTGAGAATATGAATATGATAGCTTACACAAACTCTAAACAATGCTAGCAAAGAGAATACGAATTAAACTCTGACACAAAACCAAACCAAATCAGCCAGGACCTATAGAGAGAATCGCCAAGACGCCACAAGCCACATACAGATATAACAAATCAAATTCATTCAGTTGAGCAGATCATATGATCTCGTCCCACCGCGCTCCAGTCTGCCCTCTATCGCGCGCTTGTCAGCTCCAGGCCGACGAACCCTTAAGTTCATTGACAATAGAAACGCAAGAACTCAAGTCTAACATGGCTGCAAGTCGTTCGATAATAATGCAACGGATTGAACAGCTACTGGAGTTATCTTCGGTTTTATTATTAGATAATTGGCTAATTTATGGTTTTGGTATAATATCCATATAAATTTGAAGCCTCCTATAGTGATGTATTTATTGTTACATACTATATAGGCGTAAGCCTATTCGGAAAGTAATCTTCTTTTCTTTAATCTTTCTTTTAAATTTAATTTTTTTTTTGATCTTTCTTTTAGTCTTTCTTTTTGTTTTCCTGGTTGCTTTGTAGTTTGCTTATAATTGAACTATATCTTATTCTTGTCATTGTGGTAATAGATATTGAAAAACAGACTGTCACTTCGTTGTACAATGTTTTTTTTTAGATATGGCCGGAGAACAATAGCGCCCAAACGCTGTGTCTCATGGATCGAGATCGGCTGACGGTATGCACGCCTACAGCCAGTGACTACATTGACATGCAAAGAAGTAAGATTAATTCGTTTGTTTGCAACTTAGAAGATTTTTACAGAACAGATGCTCTGTTTTAAGTTGTTCTCAATAGCTGTTTTATGTCTTGCTTGATGCTGTCTAGTTTTTGCAGTTAGTTTCTCTAATCTACTCAATCACTTGGATTGAACTTAGATTGGGATTATCTCTATTATTGATGCCTGCAGCCCTTGGTGTTGCTTAAGCACTTTTTCGTTTCTGTTGGATTTTTTCTTCACTCTCTAAACTTTTAAAATTGACAAACTTTTGAGGTTTCTAGCTCTCCAAAAACTTACTTAGAACTTAGTACTATACTTTTTTTATTGGTGTGCTATTCAGTAATATACATACGTTAATATTTATATTTTCTATCGATGTACTTTAATACTGTACTAAGCGTGCAAATCATATCAGTAGCAAAATTCTGAGTTGTGAAGATATAATTCAGGTGATTCATCTTCAAAGACTCTGGTTCATTCAACTGGCAATCATCTAGAAAGTGCCAGCAATCCTAACTCTGGTCACACCATCAGATCAACGAGTTATCCTGTATTTTCTTCAACTGGCAATCATCAAGAAAGTACCACCAAACTCAAGTCTGGTCACGCCTTGACGTCCACGATTTACCCGGTAGTTTCTTTAAGTGGCAATAATCAAGAAAGTTCCATTAAACCTAACTCTGGTCACGCCATTTGGTCACCAAGTTACCCTGTGGCTTCAACGCTGCTTATTATGCTCGATGGCCAATCAAAGCGTACATTACAAAACGAGAGCGTATCTGAATTGCGTGTTGCTGGATCGACAAACAATGAATCGACACACAGGGATCTGAATAGCATCGTCATTTCTGTGACGATCGTGGTGGTGGCTGCGTTGGTACTTCTACTGGCTGTATGCGGGATTAGAAGAAGGAGGCAGAGTTGTTGGAATCTCACTTCGAAAAGGCCGGGTACGGAAAAGAAGCTACCAATATTTTGCATGCAATGCCTTCAGATTTTAAAAACATGTGTAACCAATTTGTGGAATTGCACTTTCAAAAGCAGGGATGTGGAAATTTTGCATGCAATACCTCAAGAACTTAGAGAAATATTGATAGCTGGTAAGATTTTTGCAATTGGGAGCAATTTTTTCATATTATTTGAATAGATTTAGATTTTAAATTGGTTAAATGATATAAAAGCCAAAAAAAACAAACAGAGTTGTTTTAATCCTATTTTGAAAGAATGGGGTACGGAAAATTGTTTATATTTTACAGGTAATGCCTCAAGACTTAAGAAGATATATCTCACTTAACATGTTCTGCTATTGTTGAAGCAATAAATATGTAAAAAAAAGAAAAAACTGTTTACTTTATCAAAATTTGAAGTAACTTTGTCACTAAATTTGAATAAATTTTCAATTGACCTGATGATATATAATACCTCAAAATTCCAAACATTTTCTGTTATATTTAGTGAGATTTCAGCCAAGAATATTTTAGTAAAATATTGTCTATAAAATGAAGAAAAAAAAAATTAATAAAATATTAATAAAACAGATAATGATGTGCTCTTTTTTTACACGTTAGCGTGTCAAGCTGAAGGAAAATATATGTCTGAAGATCAAGGAACTCGCTTTATTGTTCCAGATCAGATTCTGCCAACTCCTCCGCCAAACGGTTAGCAATGATAGTCTTAATAATAGCCAGTGCTCGAGTTAGAGGGGAGGGGGGTTTGGGCCATGAAGGGCATAACTGTTCAATACTTCACACACTTCCATCGATTATAAATGAAGATACATAACCATAACGTTTGATTTTTTTTTAACGGGCTTATATATATATATGGGTTTTTTATCTCTATGTTCTGAAAAAGAATTTATTTACACCCTTAATTTGAGGTCTGTATGAGGTTAGTTTCTAAGGCTAATAGTATATTGTATAAAGAATAATTTGTTTAAACTTAAAAATGATGTTATTGAAATAGCATAGTTAACTTTTCTATG
>JAQIWG010009033.1:0-10956 GCA_034695025.1 Chamaedrilus cognettii | reverse complement strand
TGTAATTGATTCATGGACTTGTGTGGCGAAACTCTTATTGGAGTGTCCAGCAGGGTTGTCGCCTGCAGAAACAGCTCGCACTGCTGGAGGTTCGCCACCTCCACCAGCACACAGCCACTTCGCAGCCTCGTGACGCCTTTCGGCTCACCGGCTATAACATTTATGGCCTTCGAGAGGGCGAAGGGCGAAATGTTAGCGAGACCAGAGCTGGCGCTGGTTGCCTCAATGATGAGAAACCTAGGCCAGTTAGCTTCGTCTGCTAGCTCGTTGGCAACAGAGTTGCTGGCACACAAAGGGGTGGTGTGCGCTTTGACTGATGGTCCTTGATGGGGGCGGGGGGAAGTAGAAAGCGCCATGAAGTTCTGTCTTTTTCGACGTCGAGACAACCCTAACCTCCAGTGGGGTCGTACAAGGGGATATCAGGGAGAGCGGTATTCACCTGCCCTTTGATGCCGGGGATTTGCTTGGCGTGATACTCTCGCTACTCGGCTAACGTGTCAGCACCACCAAGACTGACCCCAGGCTTGGTGGCTATGTTTGTGCCTTTCGCTCGATTGACCCCTAAAGCCACCGCTTCTAGATCTGAACCTACCCTATGGTATTGTATGGTCCAGATCTATAGGCTTGGCGTGATCAGCTGATTGATCGGGGAGGGCCACCCCGACCGCCTGTCTTAATTGAAATCAGGGCCAAAGTGACGTGTTGAGGGAAGCACAGCTGCAAACTGCACCCCCCCTCAATCAGCAGGATCTCGTCATCCATTTTTACGGGTTGCAATCCATGGCAATCAGGTTGCCTTCATGGTCGTTTCTTACGACCTGCCCGAAGGAAGGCACCTATTCTAACCCCGGAAGGCAGGGATAATCGCTAAAAGTGGCGTCCTCGTACATTAGCCGTGCACCCAAAAGGGTGCACGTTGCCACCCCTCCACCGACTTTGAGTTTGTACGTAGGACTTGCACCCCCGGCTAGATGTTGTTTGCCGGGTGCCATTCGGAGGGGATGTATATAAGTCTATGTTACAGTGTACAGTGTACAATACGGTGTGGTTATAATTTTGTGTGTGACCAATAATTTTATGAAGTGTGTGTGCAGTGATATATGGCTCTAACACCATTTGCGTTAGCGTAGCGTTAATAACTAATATATATACTCAATCAGTCAGCATTGGGGAAAAGTTTTAGCTGTCGCATTATATATATATATTTTGAATAAGCCGGTGCAAACCATATCAACGCATCTATTGACTAAGAATGAACTTTTACGTAATTCATAAAATTTATTAACATCATTACTAATTCAGCACACCCTATGAAGTTTGAAGTCAAATTAAAGAAAAATTGCTGAAGTCGACGGGCTAGTCGCAAGCTTAAACACGCCAGTACGTCCGATGGTCATCTGGACATCGCCACCAAAACTGTAGGCAACTACTACAGATACGAAAGTTCGGTGACCAGGTAACCATCACCGCTGGCACAAATAAAACGTATGGTGAGGCTTATGATTTGCAGTAAGTTGCGAAAACGATCAGCTAAAGCCACAAAAAGTGGCCTAAAGCGCCAACGAAGAATCAGGAACCGAAGAATATGGCAGTATTTCCAGGTGCCATTTGTTCAAAACCTTGGGGATCGGCAGTCTCGGTGACAGCTTCGTTGGTAAACTCAGGAGAAACAGGGGAGGCCGCGAGCTTGTCAGGGATCAAAAGTTTTGTTGAAGATTCTACGTTCCTTTTCCCTGATATATCAAGGTCGGGATTTTTTAAAGTAGAAGCCGCCGACGACGAGGCTGAGATCTGACGTTGAGACAAATTCCTGCAACAACATAAACGCCATCAGAATTCAGCCAGGCATAAATTTTGCCAGCAAAACTTGTACAGCAAAATTCTCCAATGTAAAATCCAGATAGGAAATATTTCGCCTGTCAAACTTCGGCACGGGAAAATTTACTTTAGCCAAAAATCAGCCAGGCAAAATTGAGTTTGGAAAAAATTTAGACAAGCAAAATTGAAATTCGACAAAATTCACATCAGGAAAATTTTTCCGGGGAAAAATTTCGCCTGGCAAAATCCAAACAAGCAAAATTCTGCCCGGCAAAATTCACTTGGGCAAAATTTTGCCCAGGTAAAATCCGAGTAGGCAAAATTCTGCCTGGCTAAAATTCGGCTTAGCAAAAATTCTGTCCGGTAAAATGCAATGTTCCCTACAAAACACAATCGCAAATAAAAAGATGACCATACATCAATTATAAAATTAACTAAATAGCTTAAACATAGAACATGCAGTTACAAAAACGACGACATCAAGGAATTGATTCAACTCACAAATGTCGAGTCCAAGGATGCCAGAAAGTGTAGCTCGGTCAGTAGTCACTAGTCAGCAAGCAGGCCTTTTGTCCCGATGTCCGACCGCCCAGTTGATGTTTTGACCACAAGATCAAAGCGTTTAGACCTAAACGCAATCAAAACGTGCATCGTTATCGCAAAGATCTTAATTTTTGCTTAAGATTACAAATTCGTCATCAACCCTGATGCAGGTTACATTGATTGAAATTATTTTATTAAAATTTTGCACAGTACAGACTTAACACGTAGTTAAACTTCAGCAGGCTCAATTAGTAACTATTTACTATTTTCCTAGCAAATGTAACAATGTGTACTTAGATGAACAGTGTGCAATGTAACTTAGCCTAAGAAGTCTGCCTGAATCTTCTAGCACTAACAAAATAATACAGAACTTGCCCAAATGCGTTGTACGGCGCTGAACAAAATAAGCGTCCGCTGCCGTGTAGTCAATCGGCAACTGAAGCAGCGAGCTCAAACGCGAAGCGAAACTAGAACGCCCAGTGGCCCGAAATGCGTCGCAGTAGTAATAGGCTACACAGTCTACATTGACATCCCACAGATTAGTGAGCTTAGGGAATTACAACCCTATTTAAACAAATATTTTTTTCCTATAACATAGCTCAACAACCAATTAGATATTTTTGTTACATTTTGTCACGGGATTTTCTCCAGTTTTGCACATTAATAATAATAATAATAGTGGGTTTATAGTCCGTTTCGGCGTCTGAAGACGTCATCGGGGACCTTAATGCTGGGCTTAAGCTATATTACGTTCAATTAAACTAGGCCCCAGCCGAATCATTATGTTGCTGTGTCTTGGCTTCTTTGCTTTTGTTTGTGTACAGAGCCGCCGTGCACCACAACTCCGAATATCAGACACCGACCCGCATCGATCGATCAGGCTCCCCGGTCGGGACCAACCGGTCAACACCAGGCCTGCCCAGTTCAGGCAGACCTTCCCTCCGCGGAGCTGCTAAAGCTCCACCCCAAGGTGTATCTTTCTCAACATCAGCATCAAAGCTGATGATCGGATCAACAGCATCAAAACAAAGGGGGTAGACGGGGGAAGTGGTTGGGGTCCGGTACTCTGAAAGGGCACGTGGCTCAGATTATGATCGAGGCGTGTTGAATCAAAATCAGTTAATTTATCAAGGTTATTTTTATCGCACGTCGCTATTTAGCACGCTGGGCCAATTCATCCACAATCGCAATTTGAGCCGCGTGCGTCAGGCCGCTAGCGTGGTATAAAAGCTGACAGCGCACGGGCCCTGCACCTCAACCTCTACCGCACTAAAACCTTTTGCCTGCAACAAAGCCTTTACCTTATCGTTACCGCTATGTCCGAGAATAATAGAGCGATCCCGTACTTCAGAATGCGAGTTCATTGCATTGAGTTTTAGAGTCAATTTAGAGTCAAAGTAAACCATTTAGGTTAGGTAGGCGTTTTATGGCCTCTTTGGACTACTAATGCCGGGGTAGGCCATTTGTCGCCATGGACACCCGCCCTTTAATTTATCATGTCCGTGGCATCCTCCCATTTCAGTCGCTTAGCGTTTATATCCTACTGTGTAAAAAATTTCAGGTCTTCTTCGGTTGTTCTCTACGCATTTTTCGATCCACCTGTGACCTCATAGTCTATACCCGTACATTTGTGTATTCAGTCCTTTGGAATCGTTCTCTGAATGTGTTCCAGGCATCTCAGTCGATTTCTTCTTACCATCTTCCCCACTGCCTCCAACCCCATTCTAGATCTCAGGTCGGCACTATACTTCCTCGCTTTTAGCGACACACCACACACGCACCTCACCATTATTATCTCTGCCCTGCTCAGATCTGGTCTCTTATTCAGCTTTCATTGCCATATCTCACTTAACTACCATATATAATTGCAGATCTTGCACACGTTTTGTATACCCTTCCTTTAAATTTCAGAGATATACTCTGATATATAGTGTCCAGGATATATAGTGTCATGTACATGACATTAAACTGTGTTTGGCAGCCCTGCCCCTGCTGCCACCATTGGGCAGTTTGGATGGCAAGAGGGGCGTTCTATCCGGTCTGTAATAAATATGCTTCAACAGGCCACGGACGGAACAAAACACAACTTTGTGCTCATGGCTAACCCCGGTGTCATTGAGATTTTGCTCGGGTTGGCGGGTGCTAAGATGGATGGGTGGCGGTTAGGGAGGGCGGGGTAACCTGCCGGACATCGGGGCTGGGGAGGTGGAGCCAGAGTTTGTGTGATGCCTAGTCTCTGATAGCTGGGGTTAGCTGGGCCTCGATTCGAGAGTGACGAGACCCCCGCAGACTTTGGATCGATGTCATTATAGCCATAATGGTTTGATTTCTCCCTTCCCCTGAAGGCCCATCAGTTTCCCAATGATTACCCGCAAGGGAGGCCCTCAAGGGAGTGTGTGCATGGCTGCAGACGTCCAACCTGTGCTAGCGTGAAAAAATGGAAGAAAAAAACGAAATTGATGACTTTCTGGTTAGAATTAGTATGAGTTTCAGAAAATGAACCCACACACATCTCTTCCTCACCTCCGGGGCAGATTCTACACATCCATCGACATTAATCATCACCAAGATTATGATATTTGTCCGTTCTTTCAAATGTCTTCTTCCCTACTTGGAGTAGTTTTTTTTAGGAATGCATTTCCTTCTTTAGCTGTGCTCTTTGCTTAATTCTTTTAACGATTGTAGTGTGGATTCATATATTGCTGTTTCTTAGAGCTCTAAAGACGCAGAAAGAATTACTATTTTTTGAAGCAATTTAGTGAAGTGCTATTGGACAATATGATGTTTTCTGGTGTGTGACGTCGTGCAGTCTGGCTCAAGACCTGGCGCTGTCAGTGAGATCCGTGCAGCTGGCCCGGCCCCGCCGGCCAGCGAGCAGTGGGCAGAGATGCTCGACACAAGCACCCCTCTCAGGGACTTCCATCGCAGAATTCCAGACATGGCACTACGGGCTAGTTACTCAATTATTCTTTCTTTAGTGTGCTTAGTTACAATTTTACTGTCACATCAGCCCTTTGTTGAGATTAGAGAGATCCTTGTCCCTCTGATCCTGCCTCAACTACTTCGCTCACATCTCACTTGAGAGTTAGCAGTTAATAGACTATTGTAACAATGTTGTAATAGGTTTAACGTCAGTTTCAGCGCAGGATGACGTATCTGGCAGCTCCTGCGCCATATATTCTGTATTCTCAGCACAGTAGGCTACATATTTCCTGGCTATATTCACTTTGCGCTCACTAATGCCTGTGTTACGTGACTGTAAAGAGAGCTGTGTGGACTGTGTTGGAGTTGGGTCTAGCTGTGGGCTAGCTAGTTGAGTTCCTGGTGGTGCATGCGTTATGCTGTATCTATTGTTGACTTCTAAATTGCATGTTCAATTAATCGGCTGAGGTATGTAGACCATGGTTCCGTCAGTGCACCAGAGCAATTTGACCTGTGATTCCATGAAGCTTGTCGACCCGTGACGATCGAGCCCTAGGCTGCTAGCGACACGACTATGTATGGCACATGTCTAAACTACCTTGAAGACGATAGCGGGCATTACTGTACTGTTCCACTGACCCTGTCTCTGTGAGTAAACACCTGTGACAGCCGGTTAACCTGTATTACCCTGACTGTAATGGTGCCCAGGGTCACTGTTGTGACTTGTATGAGTCTATCATGCTTGAAATAAAGAACACTCTTTTTTTCTGCAGGTGTGCCATGTCACGTTTGAAACACGAGTAACATACAGCTAGAGAGAGGGCTGTGTGATGCACTAGTCTGAAGGAAGTTGGCATCATTTGACGGCCATGTCAATTATAGGGTGCCACACGACTGCAGTCCCCCGAACGTTACATGGATCATTAGATATGAAGTGAACCTGAGACCTCCTGGGGAAGGCCTGGAGCAACGGAATGAATTAGGAGAGTCGTGAAGAAGACATCTGAAATATTAGAGTGAAGAGAGTGAGAGTTGCTGATAAAAGAATCAGTGAAGAGAGTTGGTGATACAAGAGTCAATGAAGAGAGAGTGAGTTGCTGATAAGAAGGTCAGTGAAGAGAGAGCTGCTGAATGGTAATCACAAGAAAAGAGGAGTTTTGCAAGAGTTGAGAAAAAAGAACACTAGTGCACGATTGTGCAGAGAAAGAAAAACTAAATTGGGCATATGGTGAGAGGAGATGGATTGATGAAAGAGATACTGAAGGGAAGAATAAAGGGCAAAAGGACGAAGGGAAGGAGAAGAATAGGGATGGTTGATGAGTGACTGTGTACTGTAAGCAAAATCGTATGGAAAAATAAAGACTAAAGAGAATAGCGTTAAATTGTCATGTCCTGGACATGACATTAAACTGTGCTCGGCAGCCCTGCCCCTGCTGCCATCAATGGGCAGGACGAAGCATTGTGGCGGAGTGGTCTAAGTCGCTAACCTAGGATTGCAAGTGCGGTGATTGTCGATTGAATCTCGGGCGTGTGGCAAACATTTTGAGTCACTTCGTGCATCTCTTGGATTAGCAAGGGTGGATTATATTTGTCAGCCACAAGTGTTCCTACGATGCCTACCAGACTATGGTGGAACCCCTACCAGCGACCATCAGCTGGTGCAATGGGGCATCATCTCTTCCCCACAAGGGACTACAACAACAGCAGAAGATCGCCTGGCGTGGAGAGTTCAGATGCCAGGGATCTGCCGTTTGACACTAGAGACCCTAGTGCACTAGAGATTCGTCAGCCAGAGAGATAGTGATGATTAGGCTAACGATTTCGTGTTGGAGAAGTTTATTTGTCTCATTGCTATGCCACACTCACGTCTAGACTACTGTAACGGTGTACTGGCCAGTATAGCGCAGCGTCAAATCGACAGGCTTCAGTCTGTGCTGAACGCAGCGGCGAGGCTACTATACGGCAGCACCAAGCGCGATCACATTATGCCGCTTATATGCAACAAGCTGCACTGGCTTCGATTTGCTCAGCGCGTGACTTACAAACTCTGTGTCATCGTGTACAACGCAGTGCACAACTCTTGCTACCTCTCCGAGCTTGCTGTCCCAACTGCGAACAGTGCAACTTTAAGGCGTCTGCGTTCTGCAGACAGCCATTCCATCATGCAACTTTGGAGCAGGCTTAAGTTTGGCGACCGTGGGTTCTCCATCGCGGCTCCGCAGGCCTGGAACAGTCTGCCGTTACACGTCAAGCAGACCCCGCCCTAGCCCTATATACGGAGAGACTGAAAACTGAACTCTTTACCCAATTATATTTGTGATTAATCTGGCTGGACAGTATTTTTTCATCGAAACCGATATTTTCTTTAGCAGGTGTATGTAGTAATACACTTCATTCATTTGCCTGAGTATTGATGAATTTGCAAGTGTCCTGACTGTTTTAATTTTGGATTGTGTGCAGCTCCCTTGTGATGACTCCGGTCGTGTTCACGCCCTTTAAAAATTGTCTGAAAATTATTATTATAGTTATTATTATGCCAATAGCCTAGCAATGGGAGAAACTGGAGGATCAATAATTACTTTTCAAAGTTTGTTTTAAAGGGATTGAGGCACGAGGACGCGACAGATAGGATAAAGTGGAGGACGTGTGGGACTGGGTGTCCATGACTGCCCCTGTGTAAGTGGGAATTGCAGCCAAAAAGCGTGTGTGTGCGTGTGTGTTTTAAAGCATTGTGTGTTTAATCTATGTCAAATGGGAACAGCACTTTTGCCTTGTGCAGGGCTATTGTCTCCTGAATCACTAGGCTGGCTATATATCGTGGCTCTTTCACTAACCGAGATGAATAGTTCTATTAGTTATATAGTAGTTCTTTTTAATAGTTGTATTTAACTCCCTGGCACTCTACCATCTGTATGCAACAACACAGCATTTTGAAGATTAAATCAAGTGGTTAAAACTTTAGAGGAAGACTGATCAATGAAGAGCTGGATGCAAAACGTGAGAGAGTAAACAGATATACGAGCAGTTGCTACGTGGCGGCGAGGACAGAGAGCCGTGTAGAAGGACATCATCAGAAGTGGCGCCTCAATGACCAAGTTCACTGGACGGGCGGTGAACTTGGCCAGTGAACAAGGCCGGACAGGGATGAGTGAGTGACAGATATGTTTAGAAACATCTTTAGCCCGTTACTAAATTGGCTTTTGTTGAGTTGTTGTGTAAAGAATTACCGTTTCTGTTTGGTCATTGTTTAGTTCGACAAATTTGAGTTGGATACATTTCAAAAGCAAGCAATTCTCAAGCTGGAGGATGGACAGAGCGTCTTTGTGGCAGCGCACACGTCGGCGGGCAAGACTGTCGTGGCCGAGTATGCCATTGCTCTCTCTCTGCGCCACATGACCAAGTAAGTGCAACTCTCACTTGCTTCGATTGTCTGTTGGCCTGTACTACAGATCTTTGTCTGTGACAAATGCTTATGTCAAATGTGGCTGGAGGCTGAAGCACATACATGTATATGCATTCACAGACTTCCAGTGTCATCATAGTCCTTTATAATCGAAGATGACGCCGGTTGTAGAGGTTCAAGTTCGATGTTTTCGTGAGTGGTTGACGACACTTATCCAGTAGTGACAGTCCATGCTGCAGACGTTGCACATGTCGTTGATGGTGGGCAGGACAGCAGCAACCGCGTTAGCACGTAGCCCTGCCTGGCTTGCTTGCCGGGTTTGTCTGTTTGCCACCTTACGGTTGCTCTCAAAGCAAGCTACTCCGACAGTAGTTGCTCACCACAGTGCTCTGTTCGCAGCCTGCACCTCCCAAGTTTCGGTGTCTATTCCGCAGCGCTTGAGGTTCTGCTTTAGTGTGTCCTTGAAGCGTTTCTTCTGGTCATCACGGAAACGCTTGCTGAGCTTGAGTTGCTTTGGGATCCTATAATCCTATGATCCTATGATTCTGATCCTATGTGTATGTGTCTGACCCAATGCAACTGCGCGCCGCATAGTGCGGCTATGATCATTGCCTCTCGGGAGAGAGGCAATGATCACGCATATGACTGCGCTCCATATGTGTCTACGCTTTATATATATGACTACGCTCCAGATTTCCGTGTTCGAGACTGTCTTACCATTTGGCTGTTTGATATGGATCGTAGATGTCATATGTGAAAGCGATTCAAACTACGGACATGACGTTTGTAGCACGTCCATGTTTCGCATCCGTGGAGCAGATTTGACACGACAACAGCTTTGTACACTTTCATTTCGGTCTGAATTTTTATCCCTCTCTGCCTTTAACTCTATCTATCAGTCTGCCAAAAGATGCGCTGGCCTTGCTGATGCGGTTTGTTATTTTCTTGTCCCAAGAGTGCATCATTGCTACAGTGCTGCCCAGATAACAGAAATCAATTACCGGTTTCAGACACAGCACATATAAATACACACACACAGCACAGTATATATAGACACACATGCTGAATGCACACGCAGACTGTATGCACACATTGACTGTATGCACACAGATTGTATGCACACACAGATTGTATGCGCGCAGAGGCTGTCTGCACGCACAGGCTGTTTGCACATACCGACAGTTTACACGCACAGGCTGTGTACAATGCACCGTCTGTATGCAATTGCATGCGCAGTTGCGCAGTTGTTGGTGAGTCGTGAGGCTTTTATGCATTTCTCTTTCTTAATATTTTGGTTGTGATGTGCGAGTATCAATGTGCATGTAGTGTTCACTGAATTTTTGAGGTATTCTCTGAAACATTTGGATTATAAATGATACCATCGTAATTGAATCCGCAGAAATGGAGGTGCAGAAATGGAGGTTTAGAAATGTGGGTGTAATCTGCCACATTGATGAGGACGAGACGCGCGTGGGAAAAGTTCCGAGGGCTCTCACCAATTCTAACTGGAAAGTGGTTTTTGTTGAAACTGAATGGAAGCGCATACGAAGCGTGTGTAGGAAGCGCTATGATATTATGGTAGTGAGACATGGGCAATGAATGCCAATCAAGAGGCTCGATTTGAGCGGACAGAGATAAGAATAGTGAGGTGGATGAGTGGGGTGTCATTGAAAGAGAGGAAATATGCTAGTATAGTGCCGATCTAAGAGCTAGAATGGGGTTGGAGGCAGTGAGGGAGGCGGTATGAAAAAGCGACTGAGATGGTTGGGGCATGTTTTGAGAAAAGAGCCGGATGATTGGGTACGGAAATGTATGGTTTATGAGGTAGGCTAGATAGGAAAAGGCGTAGAAAAGCTTGACAGAGAAGGATATGAAGGCTAAGAGATTAAGACGCGAGGATGCGACGGATAAAGTGCACGGCGGGTGTCCGACTGTCTATGGCTGTAAATGGTCTACACCTGCGCAAGCGGGGAATGCGGCCGCATAACGCGATAGTGTGTGTGTATGTGTCAGTTCACAAAAATTAACACTGAGTACTTTGTGTCTTCATTTCTGAGGTCTCTTTATGGACATACTTACGACTGCTGCCGTCACTCTTTCGTGCAGGTGTAATTACTCTATGAATTATTTATTAATATACAAGATAATATAGATACAATTAAAATATACAGTAAAATGCATTAAAATACAGTCAAATACATTAAAATACACTAAAATACATAAGAATCCATTGACAGACGTAAAAATGCGTTAAAATACAATCCAGTGCG
>JAQIWG010009032.1:0-10957 GCA_034695025.1 Chamaedrilus cognettii | reverse complement strand
CGCGACATATTTCGACCGATTTACGCCAAATTGTTCAATCTGTCGATGTCTTGAGGGACTACTAAATAATTTTTTTTAAATCTAAGATTTTTTGTGTGATGTTTTTGGATGGCATAGAAACTTTTAGGAGGGTGAGACTTGAGTTTTTTGACAAAAAAATTCTTCCCATTGACTTTTGGGACACCCTAATATACATCTCTGTTAAGTTTATTCGGATTCCCTCTGGCATTTTAACAAAATTTTAATTTATCAACTTCACTGACTCCCAATTGTATCTAGCTACAGGGATAAAAGAAATTAAGAACTACGGTACTTCCAATTTTTCAATTTCAAAAGTAAGACCTTGAACCAGTGCATAGACCCTTTAATCTGATCTGTAGTGCACGAGACCTTTCTATTTAGATATAGGTGTGAAATATGGCCTACTACCATTGATTTAGATGTGAAATATACCACCATTTGAATTTGTACCATCTTAACCCAATTCCTCATTTCATGCATACCAATTCACGGATTCCAAATGCTTTTTACAACTGTTAAACACTAACAAGTCGTGCCACTACGTTACGTAGGTGCTCAGGAACTTATCATAATTCTATCCCATAAGCCAAACGATCTTCAATGGCATTAGTGCTATCATACTAACCCCGTCAAATAATCGACTATCTCTACAACACCAACTCTACAACCAGAATCAACGCCAGTATTCTCCTCAATTTCACCAAATTTATCAGCATAATTTTTTCAGTACCGATTCCGAAGTTCTGAACATATTATTGTATGTTGACAGCTCGATTCTTGAACTTTTCGCAATCGATCCTATCAGCAATCTCTTCACAACCATTACAATGATAGCAAGCTATATTGATAACAAGTACATTGCTGTAAAATGTCAAAGTCACAGATTAAATTGCTACAAATTTGAGAGAAAGAGAGCGGATCTCGTACATTGGCGGCGTGATTCTTGAACTTGCACTGGACCATGCCGACACTGCCGACTGTGTCGAGGGAGAACTTGTCCGACCAGTCACTGTCCGCCAGTCTGAGGGACGCCTGAGTACACGCACAGATAACAAACCATGACCGTTTGTCCCATTTGACCGTTAGTCTAGCTCGTTTCGTTCAGATGTTAAATGGCTTGCATTTATCATTAATCTGATTCTGATGCTATTACCACAAAATTTAAGGATTTGTTCCTGGAAAAACAAATGACAAACAAGAAAATGACAAAGTAATATCCACGCATGACAAATTAATGAACCTTTCGCTATATGATGATTTAAAACCATGCCGTCTCTACTCTAAGCAAGTATCCTGCAGTTGAATCTTGCGACATTAGAAGTTAAATGTCCTAAGTGCTGCAATAGTTGATAAAACGACACCCTTCGTGTCTTTTAAATATAAAAAACAAGCGAAATCACTTCACTCAGCTAAGTTTTATAATCTTTCAACCCGGTGATATTCATAGAACAGCAATGGGATGTTGACAGTAAAGCATGACTGGGGAGCAGAAGACGTGCTTAAGTTAAGAGCGCGGTCGAGAAGTGAGGATAGTACAACGTCTATCATCTATTAACATCTTAAGATAATTCATTAACCATAGATGATCTATTAACATCATAATGTCATCTATTAACGCTAACGTTCCTATTTAAGGTAATTTTGATACGTTTCTATTTAAGGTAAACTCAACAATGATCATCCATAGAATGACAAATATTCAGACGCAGAGAAATTTTTTGAAACATCAGAAAAATTAATCGAGCATCGTAGAAAAACCAAATATAACATTAAGTAGGTCAGAAAGTCGTCCAGACATGACAATATAATAGACTATATAAATATAACTTTAAAAGCAAGTTTATACATTTTTGAAGCAACTAAATATAGGTCTATTGCTTTAATAAAATATCTAACACTATGCGGATCCAATTGTTAAAACAAATAGATGCTCTACAGGGTCCAAAACGGATAATGAGCTTCAAAATTATAATTTTAACTTTAAACAGTTTAACTTTTAACAAAATGCAAATAATTTTGGTCAAAAGCTTTGAATAAAACTAGAAATCATAAACATAAATATATTTATTACAAAGCAATGTAAAAAATAATCATTAAGCATCCAAGAGGAATTCAAAATAAGAGCCGCGAATAAATAAAGAAGCTAATTTACGCTTCAGATGAAACCAGAAGATATATATAAATATTGAAGTTTTGCTCTCAGGAAATGCAACAATTAATGCCTTAAAATAGTGTATTGCGATACAGTAGATTGCACTTCCAACATTCACTTAAAGTAGCTACTATATGGGAATTTATATTATAAATCTATTAAATTCAATATACAAGCATTCAAATCCTATAAGTATGCAAAATTTTTCTTAGCACATAATCTAGGGATTTTAAATTCTTTCGAGGGGCATCGTACTGTAAACTATCAAAATATAGTCGGTTCAGGAGTAATGGCTAATTATGTCACCAAATAAATATATAAAATCTTTTCAAAATATATACAAAAACATCCCGTAGAATCAACCAGGTTTTAAAAACAAACGCCAATAAACTACATTTGTTCCAGAAATCAATGAGAACACTGAACATTCCTCAATCCAGACAAAATGTCGCCCAATATCGGAGTAAATAAACGCAGTCACAGTACATTGTACGAGTCTCATTCAGAAATCAACAAAACGGAACAAAAACATTAAATATTAAATGACAAACTTCAAAGTACAAATCATGCCTCCACAGTCCACACATATTCGACGCCTATCCGTGTGCGACACGCTAAGTGGTAGAATGGATTTAATCACAACCGCCGACTTGCGCTAACATCCGTGCGCTCACATACATCCGCGCATCGTGCACCGATTCCTGTAGCCTTACTTTGACCCTCTTGTTGACCTTCACGCGCTCCCTGGAGGCCCCCTTCCCTGTCGGAGCCACTGCCCCAGCGGGTGCAGACCTAGTGGAGGCCAGCGAACTAGTTCCAATGCTTCTGGTGCTGCCTGTGACGTCAGTACCCGCGTCAGACTGGGAGTAGTCCTCAATCGGCTTTGTGTGCGGTCACGATAAAACAACAGAGCAGTGAGAGCGCTGGTTTTGAGAGATTAAGGACCGTGTGTACTGTGTAGTAACAAAGACTATTATAGTCTGGTTTTCTGCGGAAGGCCACGCGCAGACATCTCTTCCCTCTTTAGTCATCATACGACTCGCCCTGAGAGCTCTGGGCTGCAAGTCAATTCTTTGTTCCCTGGCTTGCAGGGGGTAGAAGTGAGAGCAGCAACTTGCAACAGTATTATCGTGATTCGGCTTGAAGTGGATTTCCACCCAATTGGGGTCTGAGAACGTTGAGATATGCAACAAGCCGTAGATGATTGCAAGTTATTTTTCACATAAAATGTATTCATGCATATAGAATAATTTGCAAATCAGGCCAGACGCATCAAGCTAGCTTTCCTATTTGCGTCAGCAATGGCAATCAAAGCAAACAAATCTCAAAGAAAACAATATTATATAATTAGGTAAAGTTCCGATGGTTG
The DNA here is from genome assembly GCA_034695025.1 of Chamaedrilus cognettii. Classification (NCBI taxonomy): domain Eukaryota; kingdom Metazoa; phylum Annelida; class Clitellata; order Enchytraeida; family Enchytraeidae; genus Chamaedrilus; species Chamaedrilus cognettii. The sequence goes on along the minus strand of JAQIWG010009032.1, from coordinate 7,415 downwards.
TGATCGGTTACAATACAATACATAACAATGTCACAAACACACCTATATACCATTATGCCAGCCATTTGCAACTGTTCTACAGCGCTACAGCAACAATACTACAGGCTGATAGTAACAACTGGGCTGAAATAAGATCATAGCATAGCTAAAGTATAATATAAAAACTTTTTATAATTTTAAGAGGCTTTTCTTAAAATCTTGCCAAGTAGTATCCGTGACATTAGAAGCTAGACACCCGATGAAGTTTCAAAAATATCGATTATTTTTGGTGTATTGCAGGCCTATGCTGTAACTGTCGTCTATAACTTGATTTTAAACGGCGCAGTTCCCAATCAATCGTTGCCAAACTTGGTAGTGGTAAAAGGATGGTGTTGGAGGGGGGGAGGCTGTTGTAACTTGTGGCGTTTCATGCACCCTCTTCCAGCATCACTTAAATAGTTCACGTTTGCATTGCAAGCAGTACAAAAATTAGAACCAATAGATTTGTGACAGATAATCCGAAAGAAAGAAATATGTTAAAGAGGGCATACCAGAGCTGTGGTGGAGCGAACGACTCAAAAGGTCAGAAAGCTGAGAAGTGAAGGATTCAGAAAGAGTTTCGCACAGTTGAAACTTTCAAACAAGAAATCCTTCAAAAACGCTCGAGCGAAGCCGGGTACCACCGAAAGTAGATACATAGGAGAGTCAAATTCATCAAAATACCCCAAAAAAAATACACCGGAAAATAAATCGATCATAATTGACTCCATTTAAATATCTGTGATCTATTCTTAAGATACTAAAGGCCACAAAATAATTATTTCAGAGAACAAAGAGATGCTTTTGCAAAATAAAAGCCATTCATTCCACCTATATCAACTATCGTATACAATTATCACCAAATGCAACCAATAACATCATATGCAATTAAATTACCACTACTAAATTACGCACCAGTACGAAGGGAACAACTGAAAATACTTTACATGATGTTACAAACAAAAAACAAGCGGTTTTAAAGTTTTGTTTGTCGCACCCCAACAACAAAAAATTTAAACAAATTTTGCACATATTTAGTGATCTGAAAGAAACTTCATCGATACACAAATGTTGAAGTTAGATTAAAGTCTACTCTATAACAGATAGTTTTTAGACTCTCTTTTACATATTTTATTTTGTAAACTTTTTTCCAAATCACTGAGTGTTCATTTAGTTCAGATTACATTTCATTGCAATAAGTGCTACGATAAATTATTGCAATGGACAATACGAACACTGTGACAAACTACAAGTAGGGTATTCTACATTCGTTCCATATTTACCCTGGTTAAATAACATCAAAATTTGGAAATACAATATATTCATGAAAAGTAGACCACCAGCTTGCGTTCCTTGAATCACCATGTAATGAAGTTACACAGAAAGCACAGCAACTTAGATAATAACGACAAAATTCACTTCTTCCAAACAGGTACCGAACTAGAGCCACACAGATAATCTGCTCCATTTATAAGGTTCCCTGCAGTTTCGAACATGATGTGTCTCATACACAAACTTGGCACAAAAATTAATTCACATGTACTTGTACTTCAGTACTAAGGCAGCTTACACTTGAGAAAATGTAACTGCAAGTCTGTAACTGTAATAGCTGACCACTGAATGGCCATGGCTTCCGTAATAGCTATCAAGTTCCATTTCAAAGATCACAAAGGAAAATGAAAGATATGTTAATCATTATATTAATTATTGAAAATATCCTGACCATAGCAGCTATGTTAGAATAGCATCAGGTACTGCGCTACCTACAGTGAAAAGCCAAAAGAGCTACAAAAAAGAAGTATTGTGAGTTTTTGTCGAAAAATATTTACATGCTTTCTTCTTTCTTTTTTCTTTTTCCTCAAAAGTTCGAAACAGAAATGGCGCTGAAATTAAATTCATGAGCAAATTTTTTGTGAAATATTTTTTGCTCGAATAAATAGTTCAATAAATTTACAGGGGATAAGTAAATAGCTGAGTTTTGTTGGAAAGGGTAAGAACTGATTTGACCAAGACACATCCACATTACAACCAATCTACTGCAATATTTAACGACTCAACGACATCGGACACAGCGGCATGACGTCACACATCAGGGCTTACCTCAAGCTCCTTTTTACGACGCCTAGAGTAAAATTTTGCAGCGCGCTAAAAATGACGAATAAAGCCATCAGTGATGCACAATATACGAGCCATGAATTGAATATTGGAAGGAAACTAATTTAGAATATTTTGTGAACATGCGATTGGACGCCTAAGTGCTTAACTCACTATGTGCCATATAACAGCCAATTTGACATATACCGTAATTTTCTTATTAAGTCTTCAGTTTATATTGCATGCAAAGAGAATTAAATATCGAATGATATGTAGGCCTACCATTCTGTAGTGTAAGTCAAATAACAGAAGTGGCAAAGTATCTTAGTGATTAGCATTAGTCCAGTGGCAGCAGAAGGCAACAAGACGAGGTTAATAAAGATAACCTCAACAGCCAAGATTTTATCAGATTAGTAGCAGTCTATTTAGCCAAGCTGAAAGCGCTATACACTTCTCAACACTATGACACTCGGTGCAGATATTACGCGTTAACACAATTTGATCATTTCTGCGATGTTCACTCATCACTTAATAACTATTCAATACATTGTTAATCAGCAAGCGAGCACACGCTTGAGACCAGGATCTGAAACATTTCAAAATGCAAGACGCAGGCACATTATCACTCAAACTCACCTCAACCTTCGCTCCGTCAGAATTACAACCTGCGCCGCGCTAAAACGCGCGTTTAAAGGTATCTAAGATAAACAGTAAGCTGAAGTTATGTCGCCCAACGAGAAAACTGTTATGTATCGGCCGCCGAGGCGTTAGATCGCCCTCATCGTTAAAATGGTTAAAAATCCCATCAGTATATTGCGCTAACGCTTGCAACGATTAACAAAAAGCAAGCAACGAGCAATTCAAGGCATTTCAGTCACGCTACGTGATGATTCTACATGCATAATAATAAAGACCAACAAACAACGACATTGTTCAGCCACAACTGGTTAAAAACAACATGACATGCCATACCTTTAAACCTGCAACACATAAAGCGTGCGCATTCCACGTAACGAAGTTTGATTTTGGACACGCGTGCAGCCAGAAGAGTAATTCTACAATTCTCTAAAACTTAGGTTCAATATTAACACCGCCTTTCCCCATCAAAAAACTGTTAAGACACTGTATTGAGAGCTGAGGATGATGCCAAAGCTTCATTTCTGAAAATGTTCAAACCTGGAAGCATTTTAAAAATTTAGACAAAAATCTTCAAGACTAAGCATGCACCTAAACGTGTGATATAGAATTTCTATTATCATTATCATCGGTCACCTATAGCAGTCTGAAACTTTAAATTAATTGCGTTAAAATAGGCATAAATGTGCATTGCGTATCATACTGCCCTCACACATGTTTATAAAATGAAGATGTCACTTGCTGAGCTTATTTAAGTTATAAGCTTATAAAGTTTTATTATGCATTCACATCCATATTAACTTGCACACTTTTGCTATCGCTGTTTGTTTTGTGTTGCACGTTTAACTGCCTTCGTCATGAAACAAAGATGTATGCAAACGAATTCAGAGTACTTGAATAGAGCAACAAAAAAGCAATAGAAGCCGAGTAGCATCTCAAAAAGGAATTGGATGTAGGAACAAATGGACAGGAGAGCAGGACAAAATGATTAATTGATTTGATACGAAAACGTGACGTCCCATTAGAAACGAACATTTAACGGATATCGACATGATGGTGACTGCAACTCGATGATCTAATATTGTAGCTAAAAATCTTTTAAATTAATTCATCATTACTTACTTATTCAAAATTATAATCATTAATACTTGGTCATTTTGCGCATAAAATTCGTTCGACAGCATTGAAAATCATTTCGGCGAAGCTTAATTATCCATAATATTCAGCACTGAACATACGAGAATTATATCATTATTTGCATAATTTATGACTTATTGTCATAAATTGCGATTAAGAGAATTGCATGACTTATTGCAAAGTACAATCCTTTTTTGCTAAATGATTTTCCGTTTTTGCTAAACTCATTTTCTTTAATACCGTATATAATCCAGTTTTTGTGTTACAACCACAAAAAACTAGCATCAAGTAAATTAGTTTTTATGGCAATATAACATTCATCACAATGCATACAATCCCAATGTAGCAATTTTTTTAATTTAAAATTTTTCATTAATTTTTTTCTAACTATCCTATCTAGCAGATTATAAACATAATGTCAGGAGCAGTCAATCACCATCATTTAAAGCCAGAGAATGAGAAAACTATAAGAGCGAAAAGGGTCAAACGCTATTAAAGGATGCCAATCGCAAACGATCGGCAGGAGATTTCGTCAAACCTTCGGCCATCGATACTCTTCATCAAAAATAGTATCCTTATATGGATCCTCAGGCTCAAGTTGGTCAAAATCCAGAGGATGGATAGGCTACACTCATAACATTCCATTTATTGTACAATTGGTTTTAGCAGTTCTAATAATAGACGCCAGAAGGCAGCAGTAAATTTGTAAATGTCTACAAGTGAAAAAAACCGTAATAGGCAAAAAATAACTAAAAGACTGGTATCTTAGTAAATAAATGATTAGTTTCATGCTTTACTAACCATGTAAGTTTCACAAGATTTATAGCTGGATTAGAAAAAGAAGAAAGGTCAAGAAAAACATTCATATTCTTTTAAATTTCTCAAATACTGTGAACAGGAGTAAATGGCTATATTACTTGGCGATATCCGCAACTCAGAACATGCAAACATGTAACAACAAGCCTATCTTACAATGCCCGCTCACCAATCATGCATCAAATACAAATAATTCACTCAGAATAGTCAAACCACACGCGGATTCAACACTAAAAACCCAAATCATGCGAGTCAACATCACAAAATCGTTCTCAAGCGATCAAGATAAAATTTGCACCTTTTTGGCCGAGAGTGCAGACTTTTTGAAGAGAAAGAAGACGATGTCCTTGGAAGTGGCTGGATGCTGGACCATCAGATCATCGCCAGCCTACACATCAGCGACCAACAACATGGTCTATTATACAATTAATTACCGTATCAATTGATATTATAATTAATGTATCTCATGGCCTTGAAAGCATCGTGACGTAAAGGATTCTATTACTGGCATATAGATAATCGCTTGGCTGTAGATGCAGAAATTCAAAGAGTGAGATTCAGAAATAGAATTGGAAGTTTAAGGACCGTGTGTAGCAGCAAAGACTACTACAGTCCGGTTCTGCGCAGGACCCACAGAGCCGCTCCCTCTTCTTTATTCGCCTTCTACGACTCGCCAGGGGAGCAGTGGGTTGCAAGCCAATCCTCTGCTTCCCGGCCTGCAGGGGGTCATGCATTTTTGAAAGACTCCAGAACAAATCAGAGAGTAACATCAGCACCAAATAAAGAGAACAGATTATGCCACAAGAAGATATCAATGACACAAACCTTGTAGACTAGGTCGCGGCTGGTTTTGTTGATCATCCAGTAGGGGCAGTAGAGGGAGAGGACCTGGTATCCACTCCTCGTGTCACAATGGATGCCCAAGTCCTGAACAAATCATGCACACATAGGTATTTATTTGCAGCAGTAATCATGAGCATCTTATTGATACACTGCATTATTCCTAATGTCGTTAAAGCTATGTTTTTTATTTCAAAATGTAGAATTATTTCACTTACCATTCAATTTGATTGCAAAACGTCAAAATAGATACATTTGCACAGGATCATTAACTTAGATCGGATTAAGCTTTTGTAATTTCTATGCACAGTACAGACCAGACTGGTTTTGTCGCTCGACTCAAAGGTCCAGACGGACAGTTCGTCCTGTTTCGCCTCCACAGCCTTACGACCGCTCCACTCTGAGGACTGGTACGTCAACTACGCGCGCAGCGTAAACACACTCATCAGTTACACTACTAACAGTATAACAAAAATAACAATACTTACAGCATAACAATACTAACAGTATAACAATACTAACAGTATACCAATACTAACAGTATAGCAATACTAACAGTATAACAAAACTAACAGTATAACAATACTAACAGCATAACAATACTAACAGTATAACACTACTAGCAGTAGAACAATAATAGCAACACTACCAGTATAAGGACAATACTAACAGTATAACAATATAACAGTATAACAGTATAACAATACTAGCAGTAAAACAATACTAACAGTATAACAATACTAACATTATAACAATGCTAACAGTATAACAATAATAATAATAACAAAACTACACTGTGGCTCAAAAGCAAATGACCGAATGAATTTCTTCAATAACTACAGAACGTAATAAGTGTTGTCAATGAAATTTTTAGCACAAGAACTTGGACCATTGCTTCATATTTTTGTCAATTTTCGTTGACTTTCATCGAGCGGTTAAGAAGATATGAGTAATCAAAGTTGACCTACAAAAAACGCATAAACCAAGCTGGGAAACAGCTTAATTGCCATTTGCATCAAAATTTTGTAGTACATCTCTTTTCTATTACAATTCAATAATTGTTAGCAATCCAGGAAAGTACACTTCATGTTTCAACAAGATTTGGTTCCAACATGCACGTGAAACAATCGAAGAGCATGGTATAAAAGAAGAATGACACAAAGCGCTGGGCGTCAAAATGGCGCGCTGTCAATATAAAAATTTAGCAGCGTGGTGCATGTTACGAAAATGTGTAAGAAAAAAATCAACATCAAACACCTGACGCATGGAATAATCAAAAAGTTGGACAAATTTGAACATTCTGTACTTATCACAAAGATATGCAGCAGCCTGAACAAATTTTTGGCTTGCACAAGAGGTGCAAACGGCAATTAAGCAGTTTCCCAGCCTGGTAGATGTGCTTTTTTAGTGGTAATTTTTTTTTAACTGGGTGTATCTTATAAACAGCTTGATGAAATTCAACGAAAATTGGCAGAAATATGAAGCAATGATCCAAGTTAGTATGATAAAAATTTCATGAACTTGGCTTATTGTATGCGGGAGTTATTCAAGAAATTTTTTGGGTCCTATACTTTTGAGCCACGGTGTATAAGGCATAATAGGAGTCAACAATACGGTACCAAAAAAATGGAAAGATTAATTTTAATAAAAATAAATAATTAATCCGTAGGCCAAAGTAATCTTTTGAAATTTATTAAATATTTCATTTAATATTTGTTAAATTCATAGCAACCAAAAATCAATAAAAATCATTCAAAATAAATCTCCGATGGTGATTACACAAGGTACAGTAAAATCATTATGTATGTATGTATGTATGTATGTATATTGCACTTTTAACGCACCAAGAATATGTCATGCAAACGGAGATGGAA
>JAQIWG010009031.1:0-10958 GCA_034695025.1 Chamaedrilus cognettii | reverse complement strand
GGAGGGGGGGCGCCAGGAGGGGGTAGGGGGGCGGGGGGCCGTCGAATGGCGGGGTGTTTGACAATGATGACCGAATTGGATTCCAACAGTTCGCTGGTTAATTACGCATCTCCTATGCGCTGCGGTGGCGGGGGTGGGACTTTGTCTGTGAATGCGTTAACCAATCATAATCATCACCACAACCAGCAGCTAGCTCATTTGCATACAGCGCCGCACCCGCCTAAATCGCCTTTCGCCCCGCCGCCGCCCGCCGCAGGATGTGACGTCATGATGGATGACGTCTTCAAGCCGCCCCCGCCGCCGTGTTTTTCTCGGACGCTGCCGAATCACCGAGGCGTGGGTCCGGGGAGCGGGGGCCCGGGGGGCGGGGGCCCGGGGAGCGGTTCTGAGGATGGAAAGTTGAGATTTTGTACGTCGATAGATTCGTTAGCTGAGATTGATAATCACTGCAGCAATCCGCCATCAACAGCTGTATAGCGCGGAGTGTGGAGTGCTTTTCCTTGGTTTTGCTTGCTGATTGGTTTGTTTTAAGAATGATGCTTTGGAATTGAAGATTTGCATGCGAATTGTGTAAGGATGTTAGATTCTATAGGTTAAGGTTAAAGCAATTTCATCTTCTTTGCAATAATTTCAGTACATTCCTTATGTGATCAGAGAGATCCTTTTTGTGATAAAATAGCTAGCTATCTCTTCCTTGGTTTTCGCTTTGTGTTTGTTTCTTTGTAAGGTCTAAATCAATTAGCCTGGTAATATTTATACCTCCCTCCTTCTCAGTGGAGGTAGCTGCATCAAAATTTGAGGTCGTATGCCAATCTTGCCAGTCAGCATCTTCTGACAGAGGAAGGAGCGGGGCTAACGGCGAAGTTTTTCAATTCTTCAAAGTACCCAATACTGTTAAACTAAGTGCTAGTTATGCTGATGCTATTAGTAATTAATCGAATGAATTTGGACAAATTATTTGATAAATCTTTTAATTATGTTATTAAAAGCTTGTGTCAAAGCATCGCACGCAACTTTAAATTTGAGTATGCAAATACTGCAACAGCCTATTACTTCACTGCAATAACTGAATGTTTACTTTACTCTCATATGATGACGGAAGATGATCGTTATTTCATGTTGTACAAGTGCTGCAAATAACCAGTGATGCCATTGGTCCTGAACGGAATATCCCCAGATTTGATGAATTATCCCTAGATATCCCTAAATTGAAAAAAATATCCCCAGATATCACCATATCAAACTTTTCGTTTGGGGAGCAGCTTAAAATTAATTCAACCGGACGCGACCCTACGCGACCGGAGGCAAAATTTTTATGTTGCCGAAGCCCTTTTAAAATTAATTAATATTGCCAAAACATTTTTTAAGTGAATTAAATCGGACACGGCCCGGACGCGTCCGAAGCTACATTTTATGTCGCCAAAGCTCTTTTAAAATTAATCAATATATTGCAAAAACTCTTTAAAATTGAATTAAATCGGACGCGGCGTACAATAAACCATTAAATCGAGCCAAGCAATATTCCGGAAATAATTTCATGACAAAGATGCTCAATAAGTTGCTCCCAGAAAATTGGTCCAGAAATTGGAATTAAAAATTTAAAAATCATTCAGGGGAGTAGCACATTAGCGATACAAAATCCTATACAATCCGATACAAATACCTTTCCTAATATAGCTGAACATGCAACCGTTTAGTCCCTTCGATATTTGACTAGAAATCCTGCAATTAGGCATTTTCCTAAGTGCTTCGCTGGATTCTGTTGAAAATAAACGCCGGTTCAAATCTCAGCCACATAAATTGTGTCAGCCATTTCATACACTATGCCTTGACACTATCACTATGATTTCCATACTTCTATGACGTCACAGCCGTTAGTCTACTTTGTGGCAGTCATGTCATGGATACTGTGACGTCACTTTGTGGCAATCATTGAATGCTCACTGTGACGTCACAGACTTTGAAGCGATCATTTCATTCACACTGACGTCACAGACTGTAGTAACAGCCATTTCATGGATTTCATGGAGTACTTTATTGACGCCGCAGAGGGTACATTTGACAAAACAGCGGACAATGATTGCAGTGTCCAGCTCTGTTAGACGAAGCCCGCGAGCGTGGAGTAGAAGTCCTGGAGGCTCGCCTGCATCTGAGCGAACTTGGGTCGGTCGTCGGGCATCAAGCGCCAGCAACACGACATCAGGGAAAACCTGCGTAAACAAATCTATAAATACAACAGATGTAACGTGATTTCATCAGTACTAGCATGCCCTGCAAACAAAATACATCCATTTAACTATTCTTTTCTTATTGCAATTCTCTCATGGCACCACTTTACACCAGAGTATATATAGAGAATCTGAGTAGTGCAAATGAATTATTTTTATTACTCATTTTTCAAATTTCTTTGGTAGAACAAATTCTGTTTCCTGTTTTTTAAATTATAAAAGAATTAACTAAATCTATTAACAAAAATTTTCAATAGTGACGTCATAGTTAATATCTCTCAAGATGACACATAAATACCAATATGGGATGATCTAAGCTGGGCAACTGCCAAGACCTTAACCTTTACCTTCAAGAACCAGATGGCGGTAATTATGAACAACGTAATATAAACATAGACTATTCATTCGCATTACTACCATATTCTAATTACTATGCTTCACACGCTTCATAATAATAAGTTAAATTAAATAGGTCGCATACATAAATTTAATATATCAAGATCGCTAACAAATGAATATATAATGTGATACTTTAGTAGTGCGTTTCAACTGCAGTCGTTTCTCCCTGCATTCGCTAGAGGCATCAATACACAAGAGTTCGATTATATTCGGTCCTCAGATACTACACACAACAGGTAGCTGCGGCTTTACTAAGAAGGAGTCCAAGTAGTATGAGGTTAAAATTCCACCCTATACCTTGTCGTGACCTATATCCTGATCCCATAACGCAGCTGCTGCTGCTGCCTCTCGCTGCAATTTTATCCTAATTTTGCAGAATTCCCACAGTGGTTTGTGTCAATTCTAACACCTCATTGTGTTTTGCAGCATTATAGTGAAGAAAAATTATAAAAAGGGATTCAAAGTAGCGCCATGCCAGGGAGACCCGTCGAGGCCTGATCGAGGCCGCGTGTCAAAGAGGAGGCTGAAGTGGATGCTTTGCTAAGCAAAATCGCAAAGTCGCAGTCGCAAAGTGCATTTTAACTAAAATATCCGACTAGGGTTAAGCGGTAGAGCATGAAGCTGACACGGCGTTGGGACAGTTGAGCGGCTGCTGCAGGCGACAGCCCTCCTGCAGACAGTTAGACATGTCTCGCTCCTCTATGTCGGCGTAGGGCTGCAGGCCGAGCGTGAACAGCTCCCACAGCAGCACGCCAAACGACCACTGCACAGTGCACAAGCACTAACGGTTATAACAACCGATCATTGCAGCACAATGAATAACAGTATGAACGGGCATCTTAAGGACCCGTCCAGCTCTACATCAGGGGCTTAGTACTCGTATAATACGTTTATTTCGGTAAGGCTTTGCAAGGATTTCGTAGTGCTCATTTCAAAGAAAGCAGTGTAAAACTATTTTTTAGTTTTTAAACGGTGTTTATGCATTAAACAATTAAAGACAATAGACTATTGAAGCACTCAGCAACAGTCTTTCATTCTTACTATTCAATCGACTTTCTCCTCAGTGTTTTTCAGTCGATCTTTCGCCACTCTGTCCTTCATAAAGCTCCTAGATTGGGCTGTTAAACTGCTTTTAACTCTTTCTCTTCTACTTTTCTGTGAAATGGTTGGAAAAATATCAATGAAGAATTCATTATAAAAATAAGAAAAAGAAGAAGCCTTGCCATGTCGCTGGCGGTTGAGTACTGCCGATCAATGAGTGCCTCTGGAGCCAGCCACCGGACGGGCCGGCTGCCCCCCACTTCCCCCGCCCCCCGCCCCCCATCTCCCCCCACACAGGCGTAGTCCAGGGGAAACAGATCACGTGACAGACAGCTGTCCGTGATGCGCGCGCGCAGCTGGAAGTCTACCCTGAAAACATTGAGGGCCAGTCAACGTTGAAATATTTAGCGAGATACCAAATCCAAACGTTATCTCGGAATTAAAGATTGTTAACTTAGTCGTCTTGATCTAAATAGACTTGTACGCAATTGGTAAGGATTAAATTCATCACAAAGTACTGTTCAATAATTCAAGCTGCAAATCAGTGGCTTGCGTAAAGCGAGAAAAAACTCATCGTAGCGTCGAGTAAGAATGGTCAACTTGTACAAAACAGAAAACCCAGAAAACTACCAAAAATTACTGCGAGCAGAAGAACGGCTAAGTTACGGTACACGCGGATCCATCGTGCGCGTAGTTCTCCCTGTATACTTACAAACAGTTTCTGGTCGCTATGTCTCGATGCAGAATGCGTCTGCGATGTAGATAGTGGACGCCACGCACTATTTGGACCGCCATGTAGGTCAGCTGAATCGCGTTTAGCGCATTCTGTAAACAAACATTGAAAAACACCTACATCGTACATGAATGCTCCACTCAATTTTGTGCATGGTTGCTTAACATAATGCACATTTTAATGAAGTAGATCTATGGACAAATAAAATACATTGCAACATTGAAATCAGTTCACAAATAAAGATCAAATGCCGGATTGCATGAACTTGGGTAGAGATTCAGCATTGCAGGATCTTAAACTCAATCCTAACACGTTCATGCAATTCACCATTAGTTTAAACGCCAGAAACACTATTTAAAGGGCCGTACATCATGGCACATTACACAGTAAAAATCTTAAAAAATGTAAACAGTCAAAGTTTATCAGTCACTTATTGTATACAGACAACACAACAAAGCTCTTGACTAAGGCTTTGTGGATCACTTTACAATGATATTTAACTTTGTTGTTTTTTTATTTGATCTTTTTGTATTATAGACTGTATGCAAAAATGATGTTTAAATGATAATGCAGTCATGACATGGTTAAACTGCCATAGTGCTTGACTTCTTGAGATTTCTTGTATCGCCAGTGCATTGTTTGACTTATTTCATACACCATTGTGTATGTTTGAGCCATCAGTTTGGTGAAATAAAGTCTACTCAAAATGTTAGAACCCATATGCTTGGCTTACGTCAGACAGTCGGCAGTGTTGGAGGTACTGCTTGAGGTTTCCGTCGTTTGAGTCGAGGTAGATGACAAGAGGCGGGTAGGGACACGCCTCGGGGGGGGCGCCGAGGGGGGCCGGGCCGGCGGGACAGACCCCTACCACGGAGGCGATCCCGTCGTGCAGGATGCCCTTCGTGAGACAGGCCTCCTTGAGCATGGCGTCCAACTGACAGCCTGGCGCCCTGGCTGCAAACAAAGTGATTCCTTTACATGGCAGAGGGTCACAGTAGTTGGGCTCAGTGATACATGTGCACGACTTCAAGGAACAGTTAGATTGGACAACGTCGCATTCCCAGCGATGTTCCCAACACGCGTGTTCCCGAAACACAATCAAGTATCAAGCGTTCTCCCGTTTGGATTTATGAGAGCCATCTATTCTGGAAAGATGCTCATGCAAACATGCGAAAAGTGTACATTCGATTTCGAACGTGGGAATCCTTGATTCCAAAAACTTACTTGAAAAAGTACTAGCACAAGTAACAGTTTCATATCAATGAATAATAAAAAGAATGTAAAAATCGGTTTTTTGTCCAAATAAGTCATCAAGGATCCAAAAACGTTGACGATCCTGATTAATATCGCCATATTTATTTAAGGCGAACTAAATGAATCTCTTAAATAAACCAGCAACGAGCATTGAAGCCAGGTCACTAGCAAGACATCATATGGATAATTATTTCAGGTGATGAAGTCTATATAATACTGATCTGTGACACGACCGCTTACCTGCTACAGTTTTAACGAGCACTTGTCGTTCAGAGGGAAATCCATTCGTGTTCATCCTTGCTACGCCTCGATGTACTCGACCAAACGCGCCTGTAAGCAATATTTAACATAACGATAATAATGATTCTACGATTAAAAAAAATAAAATGCTAACAAATGTATCTTTGACAGGATAAAAAAAAAAAAATTATATCAGTGCTCATTGCACAGTACACAGTGCAGTTTAATATATCGCTGTAGTTAAATCATTTAATTCGATTAACTAGTAGAGAAATATTCTGTGCAGCAATAAATCATTTTATTTTATAATGAAGAAAGCGACCTTCCAGAATGACGTCCATCAGGGTAACACAGTTTCTGTCTACGTAGAGCTCTGAGAGAATGTCGGTGACATCTTCTGGCATCAAGTCAGAGTAGTCAAAGGAGCCCGGACCTCGATAAATAGATGTTCCCCCTAAAATCAAAATCAAAACTAAAAAAAATAAAGCTGCCTCAAGTTACAGTTCAGCTATCTTTTAAATTGCATTGTAACATGAAAATCCTTTTATTGAATGCTGCTAATTATAGTTTGATGGGAACCATGTTAGAGCCAACATTGTCTTTAGTCTCCCTTTTCAAGCAGATTGTATTTTATATATTGTATTGATGCTTTTATTATATGTGCTCTGCGCTTGAAATAAATTGCATACATACATACATACATCCATACATACATAGTTAGTGTTAATATGGTTAAAGATAACATAAACATTAAACAATCAAAGAACAACACAAAAAACAATTTCTTTCCATTTAAAATTGTAAAACTGAATCTATTACATATGCAGCATCAGGTTTCAAACTTAAATTCTGAAATTAATGTTCCTGTTATATAAAAATCTAAATTTAATTACATAAGTGATTGTCCACTAAAAGAATGTTCTGGCATCAATTATATATCAAACAAATTAAAAAGTGAAGCCTTTGCATTAGGCTTAATACTGAATAGGGAAAAAACTGACCAGAAATATAGCTGTTGTTGGATGGTGTGTCACACCGAAAGTAGACTTTATCCGGCTGATAGGGGGCAGAGGGGCGGCATAATGTCATCTTTCTGAAACAGTACCTCAAGGATATGACATTTTGTCAAAATATAAACATTAACACCCTGGCACACATCTTTGAAAAAATTTAAGGACCGTGTGTGAGTAGCGAAGACTATTACAGTCTGGCTCTGTGCAAGAGAGCCACCGCAGAAACAGAACCGCTCACAAAATAGCCTTCAACAAGCTAAATTCGTTAATAACTCAATAGATTAATAATGGTGGGCTACCAATATGAAAAATAAATTCTATTTCAAAAAGTGTAAACCGTTCATGCTCTTTGCAATCGTATTTTAAATACCTCAATTGTTCTCATGCAAATTTAAACACTGAGTCAAAAGATGCCTAAATTCACGCCAAGCAGTTGGACAAACCTGGTTGTGTGCGCGTGGGGTGTCTTGCGCGTCGAGCGCGAGGTCCGACAAAAGACGACGCTGAGCACAAAGATGAGGATGAAGGTGGCTCCACCAGCACAACCGAGTCCAATGTAGAACACCTCTCCACCCAAAGACTTTCTCTCATCTGAATGCAAGTGCAATAATATCCTTTACTGCCCGCTTCAGAATAATGAGATCGTCAAGGAAGTGGCCGTGGACTGAGCATTAAAATTTAGAAATCAACACAAATACCACAATGCATGCAGTTCCCATCGATATTCATCACAATTCATCGCAATTTTATCATCAATCACTTTCTTTTATCTCACTCACATAATAGATTGGATCAAAAAGTACATGTATTCATGTATACATGTAGCGGTTGTAGCCTATAAACAGGGATAAGTTTAGTAGGAGTAGTGCCCCAAAAACGATGTTTTTTTAAACTCTACTCGGATTTAGAAATGGGTAGGAGTAGCTGTACTCCTAAAATGGACGATGGTGGAGTAGACCTGCTGTAGGTCTACTCCTTTTTTGAAAGGCATATAAAAATCATCGGAGTGCTTATAAAAAACTCCTGTTTTATAAGCAGCAGGCGTAACGCTACTCATATTTTGTAAAGGGCTAAACGGAACTGTGCCTATAAATATTCTGCAGTTTTAATTTCGGATTAATTTATTACAACTAGGTTGCATAGTATTACACTGATATATTTTTTTCTAGTTATTGCAATCGTAAGCCATTTCAGTAATTATTATTATGAGAGCTGCCACTCATAAAATTCTTAAGTGCCGGCTAGCAGCAGAAAGTACTCTATTTAGCATCATCAGAATCGATCAATAAATATAAGAGGGTCAGATGTTAGTTCATGGCCTAGTTACCGGTAGGGAGAGGCCAGACGATTAGGCTGGTGCTGCTGTCAGGCTGTATGATTTCCTCCAAGGCTTCTTCCACCTCCAACACGCTGGTGCTGCCACCTGCCCCATCCACACACAAATCAACGTTTATTAGCAACAGCAGCGCGAGAGCAGGCATCATCATAAACAATCACTTGTGGTTAGTGATACGGACTGGGTATAAGACTATAGCTTACATTTGGTATTGCTTTTGCTGGAGTTTCATAATAATTTGACACAACAATGCACTGCCATCTAAACATTCTCTTTCAATACAAGTTCGCAATAATCCAGCAGCGACAATTGGGTTCCAACGAATCCGCTTCAAAGCAACAGTATTGTAGCTTTGAGCTACCGTTAACACGAAAAAAGACACGGTGACAGTCACAGGACAAATTTGAGATGCGACAGGAAAAATTAGCGACAAGAGAACGTTGCTTTCCGACACAAATATCATTTTATACCTAAATTCTAAATTCGAATTTTAACCCCTCAGTCTAATTATTAGGCTATAAGGACTCAGAAATCGAAAAAATATTACATATGGGACGTTTTAGGAAGCATTTGGGATAAGCTGTCAGCAACTATTACAACAAATCAACCGATCTATATGGTACTATAGGCCTGTCTTGATCATAGGGCAAAACTATTTTTAAGATAAATTAGGCTACACATATGTTAAATCATTTTCTTTACATGAGCGCAGACCGCCTATTGTCTCTTTCTGTCTTTCATGTAACTATATTTTATGGTCCACTATTTCACATGATACTATTTACTATAGCTGAGATATCAAAGAAGCCTACTGCAAATCGTTGCAACAATTCGCACGTAGCTGCTGAAGCCATTAATAATTATGGTTTTGCACTTTGTGGAAGCCTGCTTAGATAACATATACTCCACTTGCTCCACAACATCAATAAAACGTGATGTCTGTACTATTCAACTTGATAATGGCATACCGGCACGCTAGTTTCTACAAACAGAACTCTCTGGTAACTTTGGTACAAAGCATAAACAATATCTACAGATACTCATTCAGCTGAAATTTGATAAGACCAGTATAAGCTTTATGAATCATATCAATCTGACAAAACAATGCTTTTAGTAAATTACGACACGTAGGCCTAGCAAAAATCGTTTTTAAAAAATGCAACTATGTTCCTGTAACTGTTTTCATAATTAAGCGTAAACTAAGCGAGACAATTTGACTGTTAGAAAATAAAAAACCTTTTAGACAAATTTTTTTCCGCCGAATGTCGAGCGATGTGAGGTTTGCCGAGTACGGAATGGTGAAGTTGAGCTGCAGTCTAACGTCCACCTCAGCATTGACCAATCCCGTGCAGCGTAGCGTCACGTAGAAAACTAACAACGGAACAAAATCAAACAAATTAAATATTCACTCAGTATTTTTCTAACGCAACCCAAATCTAAAGCAGACTTAGGTTAAAGATACAACATTAAATAGGACACAAAAAAGAAACTAAAATACAAACACAATGATACACAAAAATGTTGTATTATTACTCATATATAAAAATGTACATAAAATTTCGCTTTCTAGAGCATTTACATTTCAACGAATAGTCAAGCTTGTCCGATCTTGAAGAGCTAGGTGTATTAAACTAAGGGAACAGCCAAAGGCAGCAACCAATGACCATTGTCTCCACGGAACCTTCATGGGCGTCAATAAGAAATTGGAAGTGGTTCTTGTAATAGCCTCAATTGATCCAATCTCCAAGCATGCATCAGAAAATGGCATCAACGACACAGAGAGCTTAGCATTAATTGATTCAAAACAATTGAGGCAGCCTAAGCTAAAAAATAACTATTATAATTTTGCAATCTACTCTTTGCAGCTTGTACCTCAACATTTGCTATATATTTTCTATACGGTAGCCTATATTTTAGTCAAATTATTCGAAACTATCGATATCCAATATTGCTTCTATAAAATTAAGAAATAAATTTTCTTAATTGGCGCCATAGATACATCCAATGAACATAATCATGAATTATAGCCGGGCCTACAAAACCGTTAACAGTTAAGCTTTCCTATTGGTCGAGGATGAGAATTAAATTATTTTTATCCAACATTTTTGAAATGTTCATATAGAATGAAATGTAGCTCATATCATCCGAATCCCTCAAAGATTTTCCCTCACAAACTTAATCCTAATCCTAATCCTGATCCCAGCACCAGCTAAGACCCGTCGGGACAGATCGCAGATCCTATAAATCGAACTAGTCTGTTAGTGGGGAGCATCTTCGATTCCCAGCGAGATAAGACACCAGTCGCCTGACGGGAAGGATCCAAGTATTCCCACGGGAGCGCACCACATGCTGACTCAGAAACTAAATTGCCACTGAGTCTCTGGATTCTGATAAAATGCTATACTGCTACAGCACTATGTGAAGGATAAGATTTCAGATGTGATCTTTTCGTGATAGAAGAATAATTATGCTATTGGCAAGTATGATTTTTTTTTATGTATTTCATTTTATGATAAAAATTATAGGGGTGGTGCTTGAAAAACCAAGTTAAATGAAAATATGCGTACAGGGTGCGCCAAAAAAAATACCCTCTAGCAAATTCGCAATAACTTAACCAAAAATTAACATTTTTGCTTCATCTTTTCAGAGATTGTAGCTGAGATAATTTGACACAAGTTCAGAAAATTTCACTTGAAAATCTGCTTGTATTCAAA
>JAQIWG010009030.1:0-10960 GCA_034695025.1 Chamaedrilus cognettii | reverse complement strand
CACGCTGAAACAGGTGCAGGCCAGCTACAGGCAAAATAGCCAGGCTGAGCGAGCTTTAGAGCGTTGGTTAACTTGATGTTAAAAACTTTTGTCTAAAACAGTCATAACTTTTGAATTAAAATATATTTTTGTTGGAAATTTGGCAGTCTTGTTAAAAATTATCTCCTCTCTATTTCCTAAAAATGTGAAATCAATATTTCGAATTTTGACTGAGTTATCGCGATATCGCTAAGGGATTATTATTTTTGGACTCACTCTGTATATACTCCTTATATAAGTTGATATTCGATGCTTGCGATTTTACAAATTTCTAATATATGCGCCTATAAACTCTAGATCGGCTAACTTTCTCTTTGCTTAGTTCGAATTTAATGAATGGAACACTATTGCTGCCTGTTACAACGTTCTGTATTCAGACAGAACCGCTGTTATGCAGCTGAAGGTTTGGTCTAAGTTTTAAGTCTGTACTGAATCTTTAATTTCTTTATAATTATAGTGAAGTGTGGACGTATATGATATATGCAAACTTGATTATTGTCCATTTGACTATGTCATGATCATAGAACTTATGCTGTGATTTATTCAGGCTGAAAATGTTGAGGCTATGGCCATGGGAACATGAATTTTGGTTACTGT
The DNA here is from genome assembly GCA_034695025.1 of Chamaedrilus cognettii. NCBI lineage: Eukaryota > Metazoa > Annelida > Clitellata > Enchytraeida > Enchytraeidae > Chamaedrilus > Chamaedrilus cognettii. Next base: position 10,324 of record JAQIWG010009030.1, on the reverse strand, counting down.
CATTTCACCATTTTTAACCTTTATTTAATTGATGTTGTTTGATTATATGTCTGTCCAATGTGGCGAATAAAGTATCATATAAGTATGTAAGCTATTTACATCAAACAATGTTCATATAATCAGAAGCTTTATTCGCTATGCCTAAATAATGATAACCGCCTGCATCGTACCAAATCGTCTAATTGTTCGCTTCTTAACATCGCAGGGGAGGGGCCCTGCTGCATGCCTCCGCCACCCCCCTTCTTCCTGGAAAATTATACAACAAGTTTACGCCTTGTGCTTCAGGCTGCATGCACGCATAAAATTAATTTATTTCGCCTTACCGTGTCCTGAGTAGGTAGGCCTGTATTTTTAGCCCCAAGCAAGTTCAGTTAATTTGGTCAAGTCAAGGTAGTTTTTTAATGGATTTATTTATTTATTTTGCAACTCTGCGATATTGTCTGCACCCACATTGAAAACCGTTACGCTACGGGTCCAGTCCATAATTTTGCTCATAATTGCGAAATTGAGTCAATCTTTCGTCATCGTTGGTCAGTAATAACTGCTGTCCTTGGGTCAGTTGTCCTTGGATCAGTTGCCCCTGCATCAGTCTTCGGCGGGTCAGTCGATTGTTGGGTCAGTTCTCCTGGATTTCTCAGCTCAGTTCACCTTAACATTTATTACAAAGAAATGTTAAGCAAGTAATTATTTCTTGGACCTTGTTAGTATTTGTATTCATCAGTTTGATCGACGTGTTTTAAATGTGCTCATAAACGAGCCCAATCTTCAACATTTTTTATAGACTGGGGAGCCGCGAGCCCGGTAACCGTGAGCGACAACGAGTGCCAACTGCCCAGCAAATCTTTTCCTATCCTTAGATCGATCATCGTTAACGTAGCCTACTCATTATACAGAAAGCAAAAAATTCGAAATATTGGTGGAAACTCACACTGCCAAATGCTTGCTCATATGTACACCGCATAACTAATTTTATAAATATTATATATTTTATAAATGTGTTTTCTTGATGTCATGCCAAAACTAATAGTGACATATGCGTTGGCCTAGGCTTTTTATCATAAACCAACACTGTCATTTAATCATAAACCAACACCATCTTCTGACTGAAATCATTTGCAAAGCGCCGCCTTCCCCCCGTGGTAATAAAAACCCAGAATCTTGGGATATTTATGCGTGTCCTAAGAGTAAATTTTTTTTACTAGCCTGTAATCATTTTCGTATTTTATTTCCATTAAATGTAAAAGGAATGGGAGTTTATACTGCAAGCAAAGTGATAGGGTTTAGTGAAAAAGTGGCAATAAATAAATAAAACCTCAGGATTTTTATGTGCGTTCTAACAGTGAAACTTTATTGCTGGTATTTTATCATTAATCATACTTTGTGTCCATTAAATGCTAATGAAATAGCAATATATGCTACAACCTACGAGATGCGATCTCGTAAAAAAAGTGGCAATAAACACTCCGAATTTTGGGATTCTTATGCGCGTCCCAAGTGTGAAACTTTTTCTAGCCGTTGGTCACTTCTTAATATTTTATTTTTATTAAATGCAAAAGAAATGGCAGTCTATGCTGCAAGCTACTAGATAGGTCTAGTAAAAAAGCGGCAGCAAAAACCCTGAATCTTGGGATTTGTATGCGCGTCCCAGAGCAAAAGTTTTCCACTAGCCATTGATCATCTTCAGATATTGTTTCCATTAAATGCAAAAGAAATGACAGTCTATGCTGCTGCAAGCGACTAAATTTGAGTCTAGTGAAAAAGTGGCTATAAAAATCCAGAACTTTGAGAACGGCGAAAATTAGCTGGAAAGAGAAAAGAACAAACGAGAAGAGGTGTGGGCGAAAGTTGGAGAAAAGGGAGCGCTACTGAACACGATTGTGCAGAGAAAGAAAAACTGGATTGGGCAAGTAGTGAGAGAGGAGGGATTGAGGAGAGAAATACTGGAGCGAAGAAGGGAGGGCAAGAGGTCGAGGGGAAAAAAGCGAGTGGGAATGATAGAATGATACAGCACTTGCCTCCTAGCTTGTATGAAGGTATGAGGCGGGGCCTAGCCAATAGGATACTGCATAGGCCTATGGGCGCCCGCAGGATGTTTCCAAGGGGGCGCAAAACACAATTTGTTAATCCAGGGGGTGCAAGCTCCAAACTTGAAAGCGGGAGGGGAGGAGGGGTGCTCGGATGTGCTTGTGGGGCACGGGCAGGGTCTGCTAGATTATATAATAGTTGAATTTGGGATAAGTTGAGAAAACTATTTTAAAAATCAGACTCAGGTTACAATAGTACGTGTTAAGCATTAAGCTTTAGCATGTAGCAGCTTAACTGCTAAAATTAGTTTTGAGCATAGTCTTCAGAGCATATCAATTTGAACTTAGAGTTTAAAATCTGGATGTAACATGTTTTTGCTCCCCGGCTCTGCGAGCCGGAAAACAAAAAATGGCTTGCAGCGCGGGGTGTTGTAATTGGCGGCTAGAGAATGGGGAGCGGTTCTTTGTCCTCTTGCACAGAATCGGCTGCAAACAACACTATTAAGCCGTCAGTGCGTTACAACAAACGGTCCTTAAATTACCAAATTTTCCCGCTTAAGATATAGACGTAACGGAGAGGGTGCAATTTATGATTATACTCAACGTTTAATTTTAGAGTTAAATTCGTTGGCGGAATGCTGCATTTCAATATGTATCCAGTTTTAGTCTCGGAACTACATGTAAGTAAAATCTCAGCATTCAAGGACAAGAAGAAGACGCGGACGTAATTGTAGTAACGGTTCGCGGACTTTGATGCAGTTAATTAACAGGCTTGCAGATATCGACAGCGAATTAGGCTACTCGGTCGACATCTGCAAGCCTTTGCATAACATTGGTGTAGCGCTGCAGAGCGCAGATGAGACAAGCCGATTTTGAAATTATAGCAGCTTTGTGGAATGTCGTTATGCAGCTACGGCATTAGAAATATAGTTGTCAGGTGTGAACGATCGCGAGTAAAGTGGAAACTGAAGGAGTAGTGGCTGCATTCGTGTAATTATAACATACCTCAGTTGCAAGACTTGAACCGTTCAAAATTCGACGCAATCAAATAGATTCGCTTCATTACAAACGTAGCCGATGCTAACACGACTTGCATTTTCGAAAAATCGTCCCCTTCAAAAATGTTAATTACAGACGTTACGTACTCACCTAAATTAAGTAAATGTCTGTGGGGGGAGGGAACAACTCTTCGAAGGTTTGAGAGTCGCCGGTGTCCATCGTCATAGGCTAAATGTGCTGCAGTCGGCCTACAGCCGCAGCAATAATATTGTTTGCTTTGTTTGCAACCGGATGCGTATCGCCATTTTTATGTCAGTGGTCATAAATGAATCCACTTGAGCTATCTTTAGGCGATCTAAATGATGAGTTCCCGAAGTCGGCCTAGGCCTAACAATCTTAAGGAGCATTAATATCATTTAACCCGAGAGCCGCAGAGGATTGACCTTTTATGAGCAACTTACATCTTAATCAGGCCTGTGATATCGACTTAACTGTTGCGCTGGTAGATCAACGTAGGCTAGACCTTGGTTACCCTGTGAGAGCGTTGCTATTAGCGTGGTCTTGGATGTTGAGCAAGTAGAGTCATGCATAGGAAGACAGCATACAGAATTCAGCTTTAATACCATCTTTCGCCTGCAATGTTCAATATAGGCCATAATAGTTTCACGTTGACTAACTAATTAAGGCGTATTTTAATCATTTCAAATTAAGTATCGTCTGACTCATTACTCTTAGGCAGTACACCTAAGTATGAGCCTACGGTACTTAAAGCTTTTTTGAAGGCGTTCATTTGCAAGAATCACTGTCTTAGTCCGCTGGTGCTTTCAGAATTTATAAGCTACGAAGTGCGTCACAGTATAGTGCTCACGCGTAGCATATATACTGACAATTTAGTCAATTTACGACTTTATTCGCATTTGTTTTTTGTGCAGCTTTTTCTCAACACTAAGGTTTTTGTTTGTATTCTTGTACAGAGGGGGATAAATATAGAATTATATTAACAGGAGGATTAGATAAAATGAACCAAACATCGTGGAGGCCTAAGGAGGCTAGGCCGTTAGACTAACTTAACTAGTAGACGCAGTGTTACATAGGCGTTGTACGTGGACGGCAGCCAATAGCAGGCCAGCCATTGCTGCAGGGTAAATTATAATTGGTTTAGGGATTAGGCTTCGATCAATAGCAGAGAAGCAGGCACTGCCGCAGTAAACTGCAGGGTTATAAAAAGGGGCTGCAACAAGTTGTGAGGGTTTCAGGGGGTTCCTAAAGTCTAATTCGAATTTCTAAATTCAATTGCCGTGAAACCTATGCTAAATTGTTGAAAACAAAATTACAATACAAAGAAATTCTGTTAATCTAAAACGAGTTGCGCGCTTATTCTTATATCTCTAAATCAGTTAGTTTCGCGGAAGAAAACCGACAGCCGCATTTCGCTCTCGCGAGCAACGACCCCTAGCAACGCTTCTTTACCGATCTCTCGGCGGGTGAACCCGTACTTCCGCCCACGCCCGCTGAGGAAGTCAGATCGGGCACGAAACAAGCGAGACAATCCCCATCAACAAGAAAGACCACAACAATAACTAAAACAGTACAACAATGACTTCAAACAGTACATTCTTGTAGTTTAGAGACCGTGTGTAGCACACAAGGGCTATATACAGTCCGATTCTGTGCAACAGAGCCGGCACAGAACCGCTCCCCCTTTTCTTTAGTCGCCTTTTACGACAAGCCCGGGGAGCTCTGGGCTGCAGGTCAATTCTTTGTTCCACGGGTTGCAGGGGTGCACCACACAGGTAGATATGCAACAGAAAATAAATATAAAGATAAAACGATCGGTATTATACGCTGACACGACTGGCATAAGAACAATGTGAGCAATTCTATATTTCAAGGTTTGTATCTGAGATAATTTTCCACGAACACATGAATGTTCAAAGGAATGCTAAGTTCTTTGATGCAAAACTGAACTGAGCCTGAGAAACACTTTTAACATAAACCTTGATTCTTATGAACTGAACCGATTCAACTTGAATCAACGTTAAATCTCAGGAACTATAATTCAATTCCTCTAACACCCATTTATAGACAGAAGACACATCCTTTCAAGTAAAATGCTGGCCAGCGTGTAGTTTCTGTAGTTTCTCTTTATAAGAGTGTCGAGCCATCGACAATCTTCGAGCAAATAAAATAAATCTAACAGCAGCCGATAAGTTTATCAATGTAGGCTAGACCTCTGAATTCTAACTAACAAATACTAGCTGAGCTAAAATGTAACTGATTTGTTAAGTCTGTCAATACATGTAGCTCTCTTAATTGCAAACGTTGCTGCCAATATCCCATGAATAACATCACCTCGACATATGAGCAGACTGTTATAGTAACCGCAGACATACTGTAGAGCTGGACGCGAGATGTTAACCGAAGAAGAGCTAATCTTTGAGCAGAAGTATATTTAATTATCAAAAGAGATCACCTCTGAATTGTGTGTCGAAAAGGAAATAGAAGGAAACAAATCTGCTGAACTGAATTTTATATCTGACCTGAAAAAAATGTCGGCTGTACCGGACGGAATGTGGCTGCGAGGAGGATAGACCGATAGACGGCGCTGAGTCGCTCAGTCACTAGAGATGCGGTGGGGAAGGCTGGGAGAAGGGACACCGGTACAGCAAGGACGGACTGGCACCTAAAGCGACGACGCTCGGCATTATTGTGACCAGGACGACAAGCCTGTGTGATCTAGATCATCACTGGACTACCGTGCTAGAGGTTCGAGGTTTGACCCCCGCTTTAGCTGTACAGAGAATTCAATTTCTCGGCTTGTCAAAGTCTTCGAACCACAACGGGACTATAAACGGGTCTGGTGTCGTTGGTAGCGAAATCGGCTACCAGCGGCGAGCGGTGGGTGGAAATCCCTTAGGCATCGCTCTCAAAGAAATACGCTGACAAGATTCACATACGAGACGCGTTATGATCTGATCTATGTTATGATCTGCGTTTATAAACAATCCGAACAACAACATTACTGTGCCCACTGTTATAGTACCGTAGGGTTGTTAGCAAGCTTAGCGGAAGTGACACTTACAGTAACATGGAGGGTACGGCATGACCATCGCTTTTGAGCAGCTGTATACGTAGAATAAATGGTCGCAATATCAAGGCAAATTTCAACCAAAAGATTTATTGTGTGAACTAGTTAATCTGTAAGATGAGCTATATCAAATGATGCATTTCACGACTTGCTGTAACATTACTGTTCTTGTTTTTCAGGAGTGTAATATCTCATTGTGCTGCGCATGCGCGATGACGATTCAGAACGCTGCTGCCGAAGAAGAGCTGAAAATGTTTTGTCAACAGCTTGTCCTGCTTTCCCAATTTAAATCGTATCGACGATTTCAAGCCGGCAGCAACGTTGAAATAGAAAATAACGACGGATGCATGCGGTTAATGGGACTGAAGCTTGACATGCAGGACGCTGATGTCATGCTATCTTCAGTCAAAGCTTATGCTTTTCCGCTCAGACAATTTGTCCCCAAACAATATAACGGAGCAGTTTACCGGATTTATACACACGGAGTGCATCCCGGGTACGCGGTACTGGTTGAAGAGGCAGGGAACAAAGAATTAAAGCATTTAATATATTGTGATATAAACCCATACTCAACGGTAAAAGGGCCCGCCCGACGATATGAGCAAGTAGCCTTTTTAAAAGCCGAGTTGCTACGTAACGCCTCTGAGGATGATATATCTCTCCGATATTTAACGCCCTTGCGTGAAGCGGTCCCTGCCGTGCATTGTCCGTACTGGCCCGCTGAAGCGTCCGAGTGGATCACGCGACCACGCCGTCACGCCTGTCCGTCCAAGTCTGTCATCAAACGAGTCGTCAGATACGGGTGTGACTTTGTTGGCGTAGCGCACAAATTAAGTTATAACAAAGCGAACAAGAATGAATGGAGGTTTTCATTCTCAATGGCCGAACTGCTCATCATTCGTAGCTGGACGAACACTCAGAGAATCGCATATCGAACTCTCAGAGTTGTTTACGAGATGATATCACAAAAAGGAGCTGAACAAAGTAATGAGACTGCATTGTGCACGTACTACTTCAAGACGTTAATGTTGTGGGCATGCGAGGGACGGCCGAATGATTTTTGGGATAGACACTTGCTCGTGCATTCGATACAACAACTGCTGATAAAAATGGCTGACTGGCTAACATTGAAGTTTTGCTGCAACTATTTCATAACCGCCAACAACATCATGGATCACTTGATGGACATCGACGTCTCGAGTGATGTCGCCGCATTGCGAGAAGCTGCAATGTTTTCGGATTCTATTGCAAACCTATGCGCATTGTGCGAGCAAGATGAATTGCTTAAGCAGCACGCAAATTATAGCGTCGAGGCGCCTACCTGGATTTACAGAGCCTTCGTCATTTTCGATCGCATTAATAATGACGAAGACAACTATTGCGATATGGCTGCAGGAGCCATTGCACCTCAATTGCAGGTAGCCCTATTTCAAGAACTGGGTGATGTTTACCGCGGACTCATTTGTCACAGAGAGGCAGTCATCCGCGACACAGCGAGAGCGCAATGTCTGCGTCGAGCAGAAGGCTACTTCAAAAACGCAGCCGAGCTGCACAGTCTTACGGAGCGTTGCACTGCTCCCATAACTGAAGGCATTGAACTCGGGATCTCCAGTTATTTTACGGAGTATGACGCTGACCACCAGGTCTCAGGATCACTCGCCTTGGAAAGTGATGTGGTAGAGATACACGCGGTTCCACACACACAATTAGGTGCAGAGGGTCTAAAGAATGCAACGAGCGCAAAACGTTTAGGCCCATTCTATGAGAGAATTGACAAAGCGGGCCATAGTTACTGCTCAGGTAAATTGCCAAAGAAACTCACAGAAGTTGATAGTATCTTAACCACGTTCGTGTGTTGTGGCGGAATGAAGAACAGCGCAGTGAGCGGACTGAATAAACAAATAGTTAGCTTTTACCGAGAGTGGTCAGGTCGCAGTCCATCAGTGAACGTGTCTTGGTTCATCGCCCAGGCGTATCTCGCCAATCTGTATTACACTCAGCGTCACTACAAGGCAGCGCTTGAAACCTGTAACAAAGTTGTTGAAGTTTTTGAATATTCTGTTGCTAATCGACGATTTGTCGAGCTTTTGTTTCAAGTTTTGCTGACGACGCAGTGGGCAGCAGTTTACGATAAAGAACTCCAAGCGCTGCTCGGTTTGTGTTCGCTCTGCGCGTTTGTGTCAAATAGAACAGACGCACGCTCTGTGTGCTTCGCTGTGTGTCCAGTCGAGTTCGTTCTCTATCTGAAGATGCGCTGTTTTGTCGACCAAGGCATCAAGACTGATACACTACTAATTTGCTACTCTCAATGGCGTAAACATACTGAACAATGCAAATGTGAAAAACCACGTTCGACATTTGGCCAAAGGATGTGCGGCGCCTCATTTCGTATTTTGATAACTGGCCGCATGGAAGGACCGCAGCATTGAGGAAGCTGTTGGATGGCCACCTCTGCTGGTCCTGGTGATCCCGACTCTCCCTGGTTCTGATATTTGAATTATTGTCTAAATCGCATTTGTCTAAGAGCAGCATATGCTGCATATCACTCTCAGCAGAGTACGAAACTCGCAAAGCGTAGGGAGAATGGGGCGTAGGGGCAGATATTCATCGAAAAGTTACTATGATAAAACGAATGGTTTTTACCTCGAAAGATTTAACACTCCTATCCCTGAGTAAGCGGGGAATGACGCCACAAATGCGCGTGTTTTTCTCTTCTTGAGAGTGTAAGGACCGTGTGTGAGTAACGAAGACTATTGTATTGCAGTCCGGTTCAGTGCCTAATCCTCGGCTTTGCCAAGCAAAGAACTGCACCCATTCTTTAGTCGCCTTTGCGATCGAGTAGGGCAGCTCTGGGCAAGCCAATTCTTGTGTCAAAACGCGCGTGTGTGGGCGTTCTTGCTTAGTTTCATGCAAATGAAAAGCATGTATTTTCAACATTTAATGTGACAATTTGTCACTTGTAATATGCGTGAAATGTCGCTGTAGTGTGTGTCAAAAAAACCCCGCCTTTTTAGACGTCTAGCACGTTAATGTCCATGTTTTTACACAGGTTAGACCTTCTGCGCCTTGATGAGGACTTAGAGATCTGGGTTTTTTACGGCAGGATGCCCTTCCTGATTCCAACCGAATAAATCATTATCTGGCACAGGGTTAGCAGCTAGCGACACTTGTGTGTTCAACAGCCTTGGTAAGGGGCCTGTAACGCATGGTTTCATATAGTTGCCGGCGCGGGGACTTGAACGCTGGTCGTCTGGACTTTTAGTCCGACGGGTAAGACACTACACCACAGCGCCTCGCTTAGTGAAATGTGTCCATTTTGTGAAAATTGCAAAGTTAATTTAGACCGCTATGGTATGTCAGATATTTTACGATTTTATTTTAAACACACCGCATCTCAATGCAGAGCAGTAACATCACCATGGTGTTGAGCATACATATAAAGTTTATTGGAATTTGTGTGCCCTAGCACAGAAATTGCAATCCTTACAGAAATTGCAAAGGATGCATAATCGGAAGTTAGTTTTTTCAATATCTGCCGGTTATTCGAAAAGTTTACGGCAATGGCCGCAATGTCCGCAATGTTTCTTCATACTTGTTGTACTTGTAATGTTTTGTCCGAATGAAACGTAAGCTATGCTATACTGTGGAGTTATTGCGCAATATGCAGATTTTAAACAGCAATATTGTTGAACTCAATTTGAAAGCAGAAATCATTGGCATACACAAATTGTACTAAAACAGTGAAAAACATAATCCTTACAATAAAATAATTGAAATTTGACAATTATTATAACTTAATACAAAAAATAAAAACTTTGTAGTTTGAACCTTGCCGCATGCGGACTCCTGAGCAAATGAACTATGCCATAGGACTACCTCAAACACTGAAGTTTTTGAAAATATGTTTTAGGATTTCGGACGTTAGCCGGATTTTAATCTTTCAACTGCCGGTTTAGCTTTTTCATGTTTAGGCTCCCATTGGTAGACTATTTTGAATGGCGGTATTAAAATTTCGTTTACGGACAGATCTTTTTTACAGACTATGTAGTGGTGTAATTAACGTATATTTTGTAGGTTTTATCATCAATCCTATTATGTCCTAATGGGCGTTAGATGTCCGAAAGTTAATATGTAAACCTTCGGCACAAAGCGCAAAGTTTGAAGCTGTAGTTTCCTAATTACAGATTGTCAGCTGTACCTGTCCCTAGAATAA
>JAQIWG010009029.1:0-10960 GCA_034695025.1 Chamaedrilus cognettii | reverse complement strand
TGAAACATATTACTTGCATACACTATAGCTCAATATAATGTCTAAAATTGCTATTTAGCTAAAGTGTGAAAAGAGGGAGAAAGATTAGCTGCCGGTTACCCCTCATGCATCGGGAGAGGGGCGGAAAAAGACTTAATTGGTCACACACCTTTAAGACCGGAACCGCGCCGCCGCGCTGCCGTGCAGCGCCGCAGCGCAGCGCGGCTGACCTAACCCCTTAACCCCTAACCTCGCGCGACCACCGTCGACTTCCGTCATCCCATCAACACTTCGCTCGCATCGGTAATTGCTATTGACTTCCGCACCGCACATCATTGACCTCTCATCTACGCGCTGTGCAAATATTGCACAAAATATGTCTACGCTATCAAAAACGGCCAAGAGGAGTTTGACTAGCACCTAATATTGCAAGCTTGCAAAAACTAAATATAGGCCTCAGCAAGAGGAATTTGGCATGCACCTAATATTGCAAGCTTGCTAATACTAAATATAGGCCTACTGACTGCGCGCGCTATCAAAAACAACCAAGAGGAATTTGACAAGCGCCTAATATTGCAAGCTTGCTAAAACTAAATATAGGCCTACTGACTGCGCGTTCGACGTTAAATTTACTGATAAAATAAATTACCTGCATGCATCATAGCTCAATTTAATGTTTAAAACCGCAATTTAGTTAATAAAAAAGGGGAAAAGATTAGCTGTCGGTTGCCCCTCCTACATGGGGAGAAGGGAGGAAAAGGACTTAATTGGTCGCACACCTCTACGCCACCGCGCGGCCCGGCTGACCTCATCCCCTAACCCCTAACCTCGCGCGACCCCCGTCGACTTCAATTTCAGGACACATCCCCAAATGGGGGGCAAGGGGAGGCAACTAACACCACCAATTCCAAATTACACTATAGCACTATAATACACTATAGTACTACAATACAACCCCCAATTTGAAAGTCGACACACCGTGTGGCACAAAAATGAGGGGTAAGGGGAGGCAACTAACACCACTTATTACCCTGAAAATTAATATACTATAGTACCATAGTACTATAGTACCCTAATTTGAAAATACACCCCAACACCCACCTGTCAATCACCCTGCCAATCACCCAACCCAAACACACAGGCCACGCCCACCGGACACAAGCCACGCCCACCCAGACAGTCACGTGATCAAATGGAGCCTCCTGATTGGTCCGTGATACAGCTACAACCTTTCTTACCTACTTGGAAAACATGACAGAACCAGAAACAGATTGGGTGGAAAGTTGAGATGTATTCATTTCGAGCAATGAAATGAAACGCCGAGAATTGATTGGAATGAAGCATTTCAATGCTCAGAATCTTCCACGCAATTAAAATGATGAAAACTGCATGAATAAAATAAGCATTGGTTGCTGTGAAACGAATTCACGTCTCGAGGCGGGGGACAAATGTCTAGCGTGAATGAAGTAGTAGGTCTCCCCGCAGCGTTATATTTACCTATAGTTTCTTGGCCAAACCCAAAACTGAACGTGAATGTGATAATAACAGCTGTAGTCCTTAATTTTGTAGCGTTAGCTCTACTCATTAATCTTAGAAATAACATCTCAGAAACCGAATTTTGTTTAACCCTGATGAAATAGGAGTTGTATTAAGCCGGATTTTTATAAAAACAGAAGTAGATCTAGTGCTGTTCAAAAGCGTTCAAACAGTAGGCCTATACGCCACAAAGGCAAATTTCAAAGCGTAATGTTACGCCTGTCTATTTCAAATAATCTTGCTAATTAGGCGTCCAAGATGACAAAAACCCTTATTCAGGGTGTATTATACCTGTTAGACTTAACCATGCCCGCAAATGACAGACTTATTTCATTATTTTACATGTAAATCGTCAAGGCTGTGTCTTAAAATCAACCAGAGTTGGTTTGATTGGAGTCTAAACATTGTGATTAGCCAATTCTTCCCGGACCAATCTATCTAGACACTTGATCAGGGGGTCATTCACATATTACACAACGCAAAAAATATCATTTTTACCCTACCCACCAACCCCTGTAAAACCTCAAAACGCCGGGTCAGACCACCGCCAAGTGTTACGGCACATAAAAATTTGGGAAAGTACCCACGCAGCACAAAGTGCACACCCTCAGAGCTAATCATTAAAAGTTAAAATCTCGCGTCAAAGCTAATGGGTTATTCGGTAGGTCTATACTTCGGTAGGGCCTATCCATAATTATTATAATCGTATCCCCATTTACATACGGAGATAGCGCTATTGATTTGCTGAGGTAATGTTATCGGGAGGGCCTATTTGGAGCCTTAACCTTTTTTGCCTCTAATAATGAATCCTTCTTTTTCATACGAGGCACTACATCTGAGCTATTGTTTTAATCGACAAACAATCACTTAAAATAATGCGGACGAGCTGATTCATAATGTAGACCATGCATTTAGCTGAAATATGCATCTTTGCTGTCGCTCAATTAAATTTATATATGGGCCTAATAATTAACGTGTTCCACTCTTTTATTTATGGAGCTCCAAAATTTTCAACACCATTCTAAGTGCTCGCGCTAACAATGTTTTGCTGATGGGGCATGCCGTGCTGCTGCTGAACTTAGAGCGGGATTTTAGGAAGCTGTGCGTGCCCGTTTTCTTCCCGTGCGAAGTCACGAGCGGGGGGGGGGCGGGGTGACGAAGTTCTTAAGAGAAAATACCCCATGCGCCCATTCTTAGGGGGAGTCGAAATTTAGTGGAGCAATTGCCCCCCTTGGTCATACCTCTGGCGTGAGGACTACATTCTTAGGAGGGATTCCCGCGATCCGGGGCCTCAGCGCGAGCAGCTGACCATTCTCTTATCTTTTTCAGATACTCGAAATGATATGCGATCATGTAGGTTAGCTGAACTTACAATAAATAAATCAGACATTCTGCTGACATCACCTGTGCGACATCACATAACCGTAGGCCAAGTTAGCTGTCCGATGTTGTCGACGCGTCCTCATACTTAAGACGATTTCCAAGCATAGCATTGAATGTTATACGCATTTGCTCCAAGCGAAGAGGAGTAAAGTCAATGTTTTGTCGACCGCGGCGTTCAAATAAGCTACGAGAGACATCTAGACGCATAACAATTAAATAGTATTACAGTAAATACATTAAAAAAACAGAGATGACGAGTTGTCCGAGAAAATCATCAGGCAAAGCGACAGGTTGCCGAGGCATAAAAACTGTCTCGCCGAGAAGATCTGCATCGCAGAAAACTCCGCGTGGAAAACAACGGGATCACGTTGTGAAACGGTAGGCAAGTCCTGTCAATATTCCTTCAAATTTCCTTAAATCATTCCTTACCAGATACATTCCTTCATAATTAGTCCTTTGCTGCCTCACAAAAGTGGCGTGTCGCTTGCGGGGCACGAGTGGGCACTAGCCCACCCGTATACAAAATAGCCTAGGCCATGGGGGGCAAAGGGCGGAAGCGGGGGCACCAATTATGATGTGAAAAGCAAAAACAAAGTCTTAAGAGAAATAATGAACTGATAAGAATATCGTGTGAAATGAAGAACCATTTGTTTTCACATAGTAAGTTGAAGGGCCGAAAAAAAAATTGAAGACAAAGTCAAGTAATCAGAAAAGAAAAAAGTAATCAGGGCGAGAAAGAGAAATGTGTGTGAGTAATAATTTTTATTAAAATGTGACCACGGGTGGGCACTGGCCCACCCTAAAAATGGCGAAGGCGGGCCGGGGTGGGTCAAGGCGAACTAATAGTTCAATTGAGTAAAAATTGAGTATGTAAATAAATTTGGCCTGAATTGGATACGTATTTAGAAATTTAAAACTAATTTTTGCGTGGACATGGAAGTGGCGAGAAAAGCATATTTTGGTATAGTAACGTTTTTAAAAAAATCTTCGTCCGTACCTCGTCCTCCCCCCACCCCTCCCCCAGTGAGTAATCGTGTGAGTTCTGCGCGGACGGGAAAAAGTCTGATCCACCCAACTTTTGGGGTCACGCGACGCCATTGTCTGACATAAATGTGTTTCATCAATCTATTGATCTGCTTGTTATTGTCTTACATGTAAATAATGCAGGCTCTTAAGCGGTTGCAACAGGCCTACATAGTAAGCCTATGTACAGGCTAGATGGGAATTATACCTACGTGTATGCATACTGCATGCCTGTCAACATGCAGCTCACACAATATACGAGCTTAGCCTTATAATATCATTCTCTCGCCTCCTAGATTCTCACGTTAGCAATGTTTTTCTCAAACAATGATATACATGTTAATTGACTATATATTTATGATGCACCGTATAAATCGATGCATTTAGCCGAAATGTAATTAATCTTCAATTTGGTCTACTATATTTCGAACATAGTTCGCCTACTGCATTTTAAATTGAGATCTCGCTAGCCTTTTTTTACATTTCATGTGCGCATATTGCAGTAAAATTGCAGTATATTTTGTTGCTAAAAGTCTAATATTGCACTTTATCTTTTTAAAAAGAGCGTTAAATGTTGATCATGATCTGCTTGTATTTTTCATCTCTGCTTCAGACTGCCTGGCATGTATATAATAATTATTTTACTGTTTGATTTTTTGCAGAAATAAATAAATGAATGAATGAATGAACAAACGAACGAATGAATGAGTAATCGAATGATTAAACGAATATGAATAAATGAATAAATGAATGCATTTGTCAATTTGAAGGCTGTCAAAAAAGCTCTAAAAAGATCGCCTGCGTATCGTCGGGACAAGGGACGGAATGACACGAAGAACTTGTTTGATTCGAAGTCCAACCTGCAAGTTCTGATCAAACAGAAAAGCCGGAGAAAAAAGAAGAAGCAACTAGCAGGTAAATTTAGTCTAGGCCTACTCGTTGATTTTTAACGTTTTCATGGATGCTAAAAAATATTATAAATAGTTTTTTCTTCCACAGTTTATCAATCAGTTTCTATTATTTTATAAAAAATTTATACAATTAGGTATAAATTAGGCCTATACGCCAGCATTCTCTTGCAAGTCTGAATCTGACTACAGCTCACTGGCTGACTTAATCGACTTCAAATAAAGCAAAGAAGATAGGTGCTCTTTAGTTGCTCTGTCATAATTTGTATAACGTTTACCTGCGTAGGCTATATCCGTGCATCTCTGTTTGAAGTTACGAATATTATAGACTGTAATGAGTAGCGACATGCGATTGCATAATGTTAGGTGTTGCAGCTTTTTTGTCGTTTTTTGTAGGTTAGGGACCGGAACGCGTATTTGCTCACAAAGCGAGTCATAAACTAATAATGAAAATGGCGACATCGCAATAAGTTTTTAATTCAACAAACAATCGATATTTTTGTTTCATTTGCAGGGATTGAATGTCTCATAAATTGATATAATCAAATTTCATTTTGAAATATTTTTCGCATAATAGTCATGAGTCTACTAACTAAACTAACTAACCTCCTTGTTATCGTGTAATCTGTTAATACCCATGTTCACAGGTTTGCACGTTTTCGCCCGCCCTGATCAGAACTACTGGAAATAAAGTCTCTATTCATTAATAATAAGTCAATAATATTTTCTTTAAGTTACTATTACTGTACGTGTGATTTCATGTGCAGGTTTCTTGATCATCACGCATAATCATATCTTTATCTCACCGCTTGTGGCTTTGGCTGGATTGCTATAGAGAGAAGGCGTTGGACGAAACTGCGAAAGAATCGCAAACTATCCAAATATCTGAAATTTCGTAAAGAACTGGATCGCATTTACGGAACTCGTTCATCATAAACACTGGATCGGATTTGAGAGGAGGAGTTGGGATCGGGGAAGGGAGTTTAACCCGCCAGTCACACCGGCCGAATGAAATCATCGTCACCCTGAATCCCGCTTGACCAAGATGTAACATAATGATTTTGACGATTACACTGCGCGTGCATTTATCGATGTCATAAGTTTGAAGTTATAGCAGGAACTGTTCTGGGTCCGGCTGAACTAAATTAGGCTATTTGGAAAATGACCGTTCGGCATACGAACGCGCGGTTCAAGCTATTGTTGATCGTGACACCTTCACTAAAAAGTAAATGCTAAGGGCCTATTGTAGGTCTAGCGACTGATTTTTAAGAAAAATTTGTCATTTAACTTCTATCAATTTACGTAGATAGTTATTTAAATAGTCTAATGCGACATTTACACCACAGCCAAATGTTGCTACGGACTAGTACGAGGTCAGTCCGGCCGAGCAGTCAAAATGTGAAAAGCTGTTAAACAGTTGTCTTCTATATTCAGAAAGACATAATTCATTTTATTGATCAGTTATTTATTCCGAGTTCACAGCAGAGTTCAGTTTAGCCCTTACAAATAAGAGTAGCGTTACGCCTGCTGCTTATGAAGCGGGAGTAGTAGTACACTCCTATGCCCTTCTAAAAAGGAGTAGGCCTAGGGTCGCCCTGCTCCACCATCGTCCATTTTTACGAGTAATGCCACTCCTACCCATTTCTAAATTCGAGTAGTTTAAAAAAACGTTGTTTTTAGAGTGCTAGTTCTACTAATCTTATCCCTGATCATGGAGCCTGCAAGTTTCCAATTGCTTGGACGACTTCGTATGCCCTGATACAAAATTACGACCCTAACTGAAGTAATATTGTTTTAAACATTGCCTGCTATTGCCTGCTATTATTAATTATTATTATAGACTAGTAAATAATAGGCAGCGAGCCGAAGTTGAATTACACAATTTATTCATTTAGTCATGATATCTAAATTCTTTTTAGAAATATATTTGCGTGTTAATTTTGTGCCAGGATTTATCGTCGATCTAAATATGATGTTTGAATTGTTGACATTATATTAGCTTGACCAAAAACCAAAATCTTTCTAGATGGCCCGTAGAGTGAGGGGAGGACAGGGGGACGTTGCCCCCCCCCCCTTGCTCAAGGTCTCTGATTTCCCCCCCTCCTGTCTCCTAAAAATTGAATATCTGTCCCCTCTGCATGCCCTCGGAAACGTTAGCCAGCCTGCAAAATTTACTACCCCCTCCCCTCTTGAATACTATCATCCTACGGGGCTTCAGTGTATCGCTAGTCCGCCACCAGACAGAGATTTATCTGCACCGCCTAACAACGCCCCAGTTTTGGAGATACACTTCCAAGGAGGTACACCTTGTAGGTAGTCTACACCCCCACGAGGCAAAACCTGGAAATTGATTGTTAGGAATGGGGTCAAAACTGGATGACTTGAAAAATATTGGTCAGCACTCCCTACCCCCCTCCCCCGGTCGTGACTTCACATGAAGGAAAAAGTCGTGGTGACGCGGAGAAATTGTGATGTTTTTGACATCCAGTCTGACAAATTTCTTACACCCGCTGTGAATTGTTTGACACCTTCCCTGAAATTTCTTAAACCCCCCTGAAATGTCTGACACCCCACCCCCCTATTTCCAAAACCGACATAAATGTTGCTGCCAGATACTATAACGGCAAGTGCAATAATTGTCAACCCAGGCTATTGCTCACTTCACGCGTCTAAGCTTGATATTTGAGCAGTGCTGCCAGTGCTGTTGATAAACTTATTAACGCACAATTTAATTTGGCTAAATAACTAATACAAATGTGTTTAAAATTTTGCTCGTTTAATCGTATGAGTCGTTGAGATATAAATCCTTTATCTAATCCACATGATTTAAACACGTAAATCCAATTCAAATTTGCTCCTTAATTTCAGTAAATAGTCATCACCTCATCTCTAGCGAATGGCGATCGATCATAATCATTATTTTCGTCCAATCAAAGTTTGAAATGTTTTCTATATAATTGTTCCTTGATTCAGTCATATATAATTCATGTTCAGCTTATATTTTACTCCGTTGGTTGAC
Source organism: Chamaedrilus cognettii (assembly GCA_034695025.1). Lineage (NCBI taxonomy): Eukaryota > Metazoa > Annelida > Clitellata > Enchytraeida > Enchytraeidae > Chamaedrilus > Chamaedrilus cognettii. The sequence goes on along the minus strand of JAQIWG010009029.1, from coordinate 3,112 downwards.
GTGCACTATAACAAAGAATAGTAAAAGATCATTGAATTGAATTCATCTTCAGTCACGGAGAACAAAAACGCGCATGACATTAAAATAAACGTCGCAACTACCGACTAAAAACAGCCAGCCACAGATTCACTTGAAGCACTTAGTGGACCGTCACTTGTTCAACTACAATGCCAATTGTCAAGTAATGATTTCACTCGACGTAATGATTTCACTCGATTCAGCTCAACAACGTGATCCTGGTGCATTGCCGGTGGTGTCGGCTGTGTTGGTTTTTGCCTCAGCTGAGCCGTTGTCGGCTTATTTCGACCATAGGACATCTTGACTGTTTGAGGAGATTTTACCAGTCTATTTCACATAAAATTCTTTGCGATTGATGTTCATTATATTCGAAAACACAGGTCAATAAATCTATAAGCTTCGTTTTTCGTAGATCGAAACGAAACCGAAGTCTGAAACTATCCTATCTAACTACCTTACTTAAATATCAAGCTTAAGAGAGAGCCAGTCAACGTATTGCCACGCATAGGCCTACATGTACATCGAAAACCAGCTTTAAATAGGCCAACCTGTTGGAAATAATTCAGCAGCCGATTCGAAACTTTCGAATTTCTAAAACAGGCATGATAGTCAGAAAACGGGCTGCTCTGAGAACACTGATGATGATATCATGTATCCGATAGGCTTAAGCGACGTCGTTTTTGCCTAAAATAGATGAATGCAGTGATACCAATGAGCCAAAGTGGAATAGTCTGGTTGTCTGAGCCAAAAATATCCCTAGATTGCAGTTTTTGACAAAAAATATCACCAGCGCACATTAAAAATGTGTTATTTTATTTTTTAAATATATTATAATAATGTATCCCCAGATATCTGGGGATTGAGATAAAAATTAAATTCCTGAAGCGTTCAATCTAGTGATACATCCCAAGCTGTTCTGGAGCGAGTGATACATCCCAAGCTGTGGCATCACTGGATGAATGCAAAAATCAATCGGCACTAGTCTACGCGTATAGCCTGGCTGCGTGTGGCCTACGCCCACATCAATACTTTTAATTACGTCCTCTTAGAACAAAATGGATCGATCTATGGAATCTTAGATCACATCATAGACCTAAGTGCTTTTATAACAGTCAACTTTTCGACATTAGAATATGAAACTCAAGGTATGGATGTAAATGAGGCCTCAGCTATAGTCTGTTATAGACAGACAAACTGTTAGTCTATCGTTATAGATAGACAAAAAGATTTGAGTAAGTGCGGGGCGCCGTTGTAGCAGGGGGAGGAAAATTAAATGCCCTCAGGAAGAATTATGCGAAGCAACGTCTGGACCCCCTCCCCCTCCCCCTCCCCCAGTCAAATGCCACTTTTCCTCTTCGTCCCCTTTATGACCCCCAAGAAAAAAGCATAAGCGGGGGGATGCAATGCCTCTCAAAAAAACTTCAAGCCATGTAAAAAGTAAAAAAAACGGAAAAAAGTGCATTAAAAAAATTCTTCACCCGGTCTGTTCTCGACTTACAGACTCTATTTTGACCAAATCGACCCTGTTTTTTCAAATTTACATAATTATATCAGACATTAAAGTGCTTAGCCTACATGAGATTGTGCGACAATCACACCACCTTTTATTCCCACTCTTCCTATTGAACTGGAGCCTTAATCCTCTGGAATAGGAGAGTGGGGAGGGGGGAGGGGTTGTTTCAGGGCCGAAAAATATAAATTTTAAGGATATTTATTGGCTTCGGTCCCCAAGAAAATTGAGACATAAAATATTGAATATTAAAGATAAAATTTAGATGTTACCCCCAACATGCCAAGCCGTGCAGTGTCACCGGCGCCTCTGAGCTCTGACTACTAGGCTACACAACGTCATATTGTAGGCTACACATTACATTGCCGTAAAACTAACAACATAAAATACCACTTTCCCCGGGAAAGGCTTCAACATGGAGCTCGAAGGCCCTGTAGTAGCTTACAAGGGGAGCCACTGTAACCTATATATTGAGGCACATAATTGAGATAGCCGGGGCGGGGCTCTTCCCCGCGGGGAAAACCAAACCAATTACAATCGTTTACAACTTGATTGACAGGGTCATGACCTACACGCATGAAATCGCAATAATTCTAAGTGATTACTTATAATTCATAATCACTTCCATTTTGGTTTAAAGGTCTTTCTTTCTTTAGAATTGCGAAGTTTACGCATGCGTGCACTAGGCTTCTATTTCTGTGGTAGCTTAGCACTAGGCCATATGTATAAATATTATATGTTGCTAGAGGCGGCCTAACACATTAAACGTGCAGGTGCAGGCTACGTTCTGTACGTTTAGTAGGCCTACATGCTACATGTACGGGAATCCCATGCATGGGCGCAACCACTGGGGGGGGGGGGGGGGGTTTGACCTCTCCATCTTTTGGGATACCCTCCCAAACTTTTGGAAAGACCCTTTCAGTTTTAAGCCTTTTTGTATATAAAATAATTAGGGGTTGGGGGGCGGGGGGCCTTAAGCCCTCTCGGTCGTAACAAGTGCTGTCGATTTTATAAGGGGAAAAGTCTCCGTCAGCACCCTCCCCCCTCCCGCTTGCGAGTTTGGACCCCGACCTCCAGTCGTAACGAGAGGGCGGGGTTGCCGGGGTTGCAACCCCGGGGCCCGGCGAATTGTGGGGGCCCGGCGGTGGCAAAAAAAGAAAAAATTCTTACTGTTTTTTACTCTTGCTGTATTTTTTGCTGTATTTTGCTTTTGCTTTTGCCTTTGCTGTATTTTTTAATGTCTTATTTCTAGGCGTTATTAACCCATTTCGTACCATGTTCCAATAATGGAACATAGTGGTTTCTGGACCAACACAACAGAACTGCTAAAGCTAGGTTGTAAAAAACAAAAAAATATGCTAGCCAAAAGATGTTCTTAGTAGGAAAAAAAAAGTACTGTTCAAGTTCTTGTTGTATACAATTTTTTAATTTGGTTTAAAGTTTAAAATTTTTAATACCGTGGTAAGAAAAGTTTCATTGCATATAAAAATACGTACTATGCATAAATAATTATTTTTGATGTTTATTTTTGTTGTTTAGTATGTCTAAATTTGACTAATATTAGTGGTTTGAATATTCCCTTTC
>JAQIWG010009028.1:0-10961 GCA_034695025.1 Chamaedrilus cognettii | reverse complement strand
GGAGAGGTGCAACAGACTACATACAGAAAGCGGATTTGAAAAAATGAGTTTTAAGCCTGGATTTAAAGAAGAAAAGGACAAAAGGGACTATTTAGCCTACCAACCGGCCAAACGCCCTCCCTACCACTGCCCGCCCTATCTCTAACACACCCCCCGACCCGAGCATGGTCTCAAAAACACTGCGGCGAGCCAAGAGCACAAGGGTCATGTTTTGTTTTGCCAATGGCCTATTAGAGCCTAGTTTTACGGACCGGATGCCCTTTCTGGCATCCAACCTGCCCAATGGTGTCAGCAGGGGCAGGGCTGCCGGGCACAGTTTAATGTCGTGTCCGGGACGCAACCGCACCCCATATGGTCTATAATTCCCTACCCTCCCATACCTAACCCTGCAGTCCATCACTCCCCACCCCCCCCTACCTCCTCGTGTAGTCCATCATGACCCACTCTCGATTACCTCTTCCTGCAGTCGAGGCAGGATGCGATCCGTCCATTCGTTGACCCTGCGTCCAAGCTCCGTGTCCTGAATGTACTGGGACGCGCTCGCCATGAACCCGTTCTGAATAACCACGCAGTAGACACATATAAACCCTGAGCAGGTCCAAATAACTTCAATAATGCGCTAGCTAAAAATTAATGCCAAATAGTTAGGCCTTAGTAATAACCAGAATTAAATTTAATTAGGCCTATAGATAGATAGAGCTTCGCCCCTTGGGGCCTGTATCCAGCCTAATTTTCTTACCGTATGAAATTAACTTTGAACTTGAAACTTTTAATTTGCACATTAACCATAAAATTAAGTGCTAAGCAGTACCATGCGGCACATTCGCCTTTTGAAATATGGTCACGTCACATTGTCCCATGGTCACGGGACATTGCGCAAGCCGCGCATGAGCACTGACGTCAATGTGGCTACAGGCTACACCTCGACACGAGCAGGTCGTCGGAGAACTCTAATGTTTTGAGATGCCCATTACGTCAGGTAGTACCAATAAACATCGTTATTTGGAATAAATATTGTTCATCACCATTACGCTTACAACATTTCGTACTTATCACCTCTTCAACTTCAACTTCTCTACTGCACTCCACCCTAATGAATGATTAGGGTGGCTGACTAATTTAAACCACCCTTGCCAAGAGCGCACAAAGCGACTCAAAATCTTTGCCGCGGCCGGGATTCGAACCGACGCACTGTTGAGCTCGTAATCCAAGCTCTGCGACCTAGACCACTAGGCCACAAATCATGCTCAGAACTACTAGGGATCTTTAGGCCGTGGTCAAAATTGTAATGCTTTAACAAAGTGAAACCTTACTAAAAGTGTAACTGAAATATCAAGTAAAACATTATTATTATTGCAACATGTTTACTGTTCAATAAATGCTTTTCACTCAGAAATAAAACGTACGACGTATCGCTGAACCAGCTCCTCGTAGGAACCAATCATGTCACTGCGGCCGTCCTTTCCCAACTGGTCCCCTCCGCCTAAAATACAAACCTCCATTTGTACAAACAAACATCCCCATCATCAAGCAGATCCCGATTCTACTAGTTGACACGATGACCAAACAGAAACTTAGGCCCAGTCGCTCAATCGAGTTATTTTTTTGATAATCACAGAACACAAATGACGTCACGATCCAATCAGATCGCGCAAATTAGATCCAGGATTGTTTGAATAACACGCCAATATTGGGGAGTTATTCAAACAATCCTGGATCGTTCAACTACGGTTCAAATACCTCTCTATTGAACAACTGAGCCTTAGTATTTTGCCAAAGTTTTTAGTATTTTGGACATGTAATGGGGAGGGGCTGGCGAAGGAGGTCAGATGGCAACGTCCCCACTACTAGTAATGTACCAGTCCCATGCTGACTGAAAGAATTATATTGAATCTGAAATTGACAAATCATGGCACAGGATAATTAAAATTAGACCAATCACGATACAGCACAATTCGGATTTACCAAACATGGTGCAACACACCTTAAAATCAATCAATCAAGACACCGTCAAATCAAATTGACCAATCAAGAAGGCACAACGTCGTCAAACTGACCAATCGCGTCGCAGCACCACTTCACATTGACCAATCAGGATGCAGCACAACTCAAGACTAACCACCAAGCAGGAGACGAACCGTTTTGCGCAGGGTCTACGACGCCCTGACGATGGCCGAGCAGGTCGTCGAGTGAGGAGGGGTCGGGGAAGTCAAACGGATCCGCACCCCCCACTTGGTCGTCGTCGCTGTCCCTCCCATTGTCTGTCACAATACGAGCTCAGTGCCAGCGTTCATTCACCGCGTCTAGGGGTCGTTCATGCCATTATTTTTTTTGGTGAGAGTTTAAGAACCACTACACTACAGCGAGGCTCTGTGGTATAGTGGTCAAGACGAAGAGTCCAGAGGACCAGGGTTCAAGTCCCTGTGCCGGCAACTATGAAACCATGCGTTACAGGCCCTTCAGCAAGGCTGTTAAACACACAAGTGTCGCTAGCTGCTAACCCCGTGCCAGATCACTATTCATTTGGTTGGCGTCAGGAAGGGCATCCGGCAATAAAAACCCGGCTCCAGCAGTCCTCATCAGGGTGCAAAACGTCTAACCCATGTAAAAACATCTACATTACCATAATGTCTATGTTAATGACTTCTGCTCGCATACATCAACTTATTCTCGCGCAGCGTGATTGTACCAGTTGTATGATTGTAGCCTAAGTTTGATTTCTTTCTATGCTATCAATTTATTTCTATATTCTGACGAATAAACGCACATATATACAATAGAGGACAAAAAAAAGCGGCTAGTTAGTAACCCAAGAACAGTAACAAAGCCTGTTACAGTCTGGTTCAGTGCCATGGAGCCAAACAGTCCACTCCTTAGTGCTTTGTACAACTTTCCCGGGGAGCTCTGGACTGCAGGCCTATTCCATTTTCGCTAGTCTGCAGGGGGCCACCATACAGTACGTCGCGCTCTGGGCAGGAGAGGGAGGGATTAAGATGCAAATGCCATAACTTTAGTCGCACGGCACCTGTCGAGCTGAACTCTGCTAATACGTCTAACATCAGTTTGACTAAATATAGAATTGATACAAGGATTTAATTTTAAAATTAGCAACACAATACGATTTGTAAATATTGTGGATTACTCCACTGGGCCCTCTGGTGAATAATGATCTTTATTAAACGTCATTGGCTTTGGAGCACTATAGCAAAGAAAAATAATGGAAATTGCTTCAAAATAACGCCATCCTGCTAATACATTTTAACTTTTTTACTTATATCCGACTAGGGATTAGATCTTGTATACTTAAAACACCATTTTCACAAACCTTGTATTCCTTAACAATAAGCAAATCGCTAGAAATGCCTTCTACAGATGACCCAGGGACGCTCGCAACGTCTCACGGTCTCAGAGCCTCAAATTCTTGAAGTCTCAAGGCCGCAAAGCCCATTTTAACCAAACATCCGACTGGGAGTTATATTTTAAACATAAAATACTGAAGTATTACTGATTGTTCTTCAATAACAAAATGTCAGCAATACGTGCTCTCACCTTGAAGAGGAAAATGCGCGGCGTGCGTGTCTCGGTCGCCATCTGCTCCGTCCATGTTCTCATCCTGCACCTCCTCCAGAGGCTATAATGCATAATTCATGCATAATTCATGCATAATCTATGCAGATATCATGCATAATTCATACATACACACGCGCAACGCGTTTTGCGGTCGCATCTCCGCTTACGCAGGGTAGGAAATTTGCAGCCATGCACACCCGCCCTCTACTTATCCTATCCGTCGCATCCTCACATCCTAATTCTCTAGCTTTCATATCCTTCTCTGTCAAGCTTTTCCATGTCGTTTCCAGTCTCCCTAAGACGACGTGGCAAAGCCTGACGAAGAAGGATAAAAAAGGCTTGTGGCATAATCGTGGAAATAGCCGTGGCATAATCCACGCATAATCCACGCATAATCCACGCATAATCCATGCATAATCCATGCATAATCCATGCATAATCCATGCATAATTCAAGCACAATCCATGCAGTTTTTCACTCGGTCAATTATTGCAATACAATAGTTAAACTTAAATTAGTATTCAAGTAAAAATAATTTTCCTGCAAATACTATATGAACAGTTGAATACAGGCACTCGAAAAAAAATTATAATGCGAAAAAAGTAGCAAACGACTACAAAAAGTGCGCATGTAACTTTTTTGGCACGCCCACCAATTTTTGGGATTAGGGGGAACATTGAGCACTTGAATGATAAAGAGGGCCTGAATGAAAAAACACTCCAATGTGCATTGAAGCCTTTTACAAGTTGTTTTCCGTTGCAGTTGTTTCCCGTTGCAACATATACCTGGAGATCTACCCTCTGAAAAAACGCAATGATGTTCTATTAAAGATATAGGCTGGGGAATCGCTTGCAGGAGTTTTGCTACGATATCGCTGTCCCGGATTTTATTGAATGTTCGATAGAATATTAATTTAGAGAATCGTCGGTCATGGGATAGGTTGCGTACAATAACTTCGGTTCTCAAATTTCGACTGACTGCCAGAATCGAGCGCTCTGCTGTCGTCGCTGCGCGGCCACCGACAGCAGAACCTCTAACTCTAGCAGCTGTAGCTTTATTTCACACAATAGGCCGCACACGCAATGTATACAATACTACTGCGAGATGGTAATGTTGGGTACCAGACTATAGTCTGCTATAGACTATAGCAAATATTTGCAATGTAACGCGTGTATGATGTGCACTAATGCATACAAATATTATTTGATCAAATTCGATATCATTTTTCTCCGTTTGGACTTCTGTTGATTGGAGCCTTTTCCACTCGGGCCCTTGTCCGCAGTGTAGCGGCGTACCTTGCGGTCGAGCTTGCGGTGCAGCAGCTTGTCGCGCTGGTACTCCGCCCAGTAGTGGCACTCAAAGTCGGGGTAGGTGAGCGTCTTAAGCTGGTTGGACGTTATCTTGGACATCCCCGAGAAAACTGAACGACAAGAGGGAGCTCCGAGTTTATTAACCACTTGAACATTATCCATCATCAAATAAGCCATCAGGAAGCCATAAGCAGGGATAAGTTTGACAGAAGTAGTACTCCAAAAGCAACGTTTTTTTGAAACTCTACTCGGATTTTGAAATGGGTAGGAGTAGCATTACTCGTAAAAATGGACGATGGTGGAGTAGGCCTACGCTAGGCCTACTCCTTTTTTGAAATGCATGGGAGCGTACTACTGGCGTAACGCTACTCCTATTTTGTAAGAGCTAAACGAACTCTGGCTATAAGCCATAAGATCACGAACACTAATCATAAGCCATAAGATAACAAATTATTTATTTGGTTGGCGTCAGGAAGGGCATCCGGCCGCAAAAACTCAGCTCCAGCAGTCCTCATCAGGGTGCAAACGTCAAAACCTGTGTGAAAACATTGACATTAACATATTAGACGATAAAAAAGGCGATTAGATTACTTATTAACAAGTAAATTGAGTGTGGAAACGCTTGATTACAAGTACATGTGCATTGTGCACGAAGCATTTGGAGACGTTATCAACACTAAAAATTCTGACGACTCACACTTGTCATTGTAGTAGTTGACTAGAGGCTCCAGCTTCAGTTTATCGTCCACAGGGGGAGGGGTCGCGCAGTCGTCGGTCGTCGCCTGATTTTTGCCGCGCTTTCGTTTTCCCGTTGCTCCGGTGGCGGCAGAGGGCGGCACCTTAGCGCGCCTGAGAACCGACGGCAGCCTGCTCACGCGGCCTTCACAGCACGAAGGCAAAGGGGTAAAATCAACTGACTTAATTTAAATTTGTATTTTTATAAACCATCAGTTTAACCAACAGATCAAGGCAATGAAACTCAAAGAAACTGAAGAACTTCCACTGTCCTTGCAACTGTCGCCCATCACGCATGAAATATCCTTTGAAATTATATCCTGTACACAGGGATAAGTTTAGTAGGCGTAGTGCTCCAAAAAAAAAAATTTTTTGATACTCTACTCGAATTAAGCAATGGGTAGAAGTAGCACTACTAGTAATATGGACAATGGTGGAGTAGGCTATTTTAGGCTTACTCTCTTTTTGAAAGGACTAGGAGCGCACTACTCCTGTTTAGTAAGTAGCAGGCGTAACGTTACTCCCATCTTGCAGGGGCTAAACTGAGCTCTGCCTGTACATGTATCAATGACACTAAAGACCACAGTCCAAATCTGTGCAAGAGAACCGGCACAGAACCGCTCTCCCTTCTTTAGTCTCCTTTTACAACTCTTCCGGAGAGCTCTGGGCTGCAAGCCAATTCATTGTTCCCGGCTTGCAGGGGGTGAACTGCATAGCATCAAAGTGGTGATTCCAGAGACCCTGATTTCTACCTAAAGCCTTTGGAAGCAGAAACAAACATTAACTTCATTATCATTATCATTGAATAAAAACTACAACAAATGCGTATTTTTCATTGAAAAAAACTGTAACAAATGCGCATGAAATACCTTTTTTAATTGGTTTGACAGTCGACGGACTGGACTCTTGATGCGGGTCAACGAGCGTGAAGAAGTTCTTTATCTGTCAACACAATCGGACAGAGAGAGGAATTAGGTCAACTTCAACGTTCCCTCAAACGCTCGAAGTCTGCCAAATCAAAAAATTCACACTGTGCGGGAAGTTGTAAAACTTAAACATCAGTTCCAAACAGAACTCATGACTAGGGGCGGGGGGCAGGGATATGACCATGGCAGTCTTTTTTGTCGGGTAACCACACTGACGCCATTGCTTGGGGATATATATAGCAAGATTTAGGGATATTTCAGTGATTAAGGGATCTGATTCTTGACGCAATCTCCAGATATCTGGGAATTTTTTTTATAAACGATGCATTTTATAATGGGAGCTTGGCATATTTTTGTCACACAATGCAGTCTAGAGATATTTTTGACCGAGATACCCAGAATTTAATGATATTTCATTTTCTAGTGCAATGGCATCACTGGGTAACTGTATGCAAATTCACAACCGAAAAAATTTCAACATCTTCATTTCTGAAATCTGAAATCACGAAAATAGATGTAAATATTTGCATTTATTTGTTTCAGCTAAGCCTCCTTATATCCGTACCCACCCTCTCTCTTCAGTGCTCCGCCACATGGCAGGTCTTTGGTGTCTAAGCCTTCCACCTTATCTGACGTTCAGCCCAGGGCTTCTCTTCATATCCGCATACGATTTTTTCTCAAGCAGGTCGTCCAATACGTGGCCTTCCCGGTCCTCTCTTACCCTTCATTCTTCCCTCCATCACCTCTCTCAACAAACCCTCTCCTACATGTTCAATCTAGTTTTTCTTTCTTCTGACCATCATTTTGATCATAGTCCTTGTTTCTCCCACCTCCTCAATACCGTACCCACCATTGTGAGTTAACCTCGAGTTGGTTAATCGGCGGGTTGAGACTGACCATTGTCACTCTCCTATGCCTAGCGTGACGTCACACAATCCGCCGATTGAGCCAAACTCGAGGTTAACTCACAATGGTGGGTACAGGTATTAGTGTGCTACACAGAAAACTCACAAGATCAATTACTAATCAACAATCAATACTGAACAAAATACACTAATTTTTTATCAGCAGGCATTGCAAGAAAATAAAAACTAAAAGAACGATCACACAAATAAGTATTGATGATATAAATTGACACAAAATCTAAATCTGGGGCCTGTTACTCAAAATATCCTAGGCATATTTGAGTCTTAAAAAATTCTTCGAAAATATTAAGCAAATTTTTGTCTTAGTTATTTTAAACTAAGCACCGCCACAGCGCCACTCGTAATAAACTAAATGATGACGTCATGGCGGTCGGATTTAATTTTGGTCAAATCTGATTCAGTATTAAGTTTAGGCTTAAAGTTACAAAAGTTTTGAGTAACTGACCCAAGATCTATACAGTGTTCCTTTCCAAGCCATAACTACACCTGAGCAACTCAGCTAATGCTGATTGACTTAATAAATGGCGCCCATCATCTATTAATAAATGGCGCCCATCATTTCCAGGCCAAATGAATGCAAACAAGGATTCTACTATAAACAAGGATTTGCACAAGCACGCTACTTGCCGCATCGATGTTGGTTGGCTTGCTGGCAGGCTTCGTCTGCTCCGTACCCTTGTTCGCCATCTGTTCATTGAACACGACATGAATCATGCTTAGGACCGTGGCAACTCATTCTACTGACAATTTTAAAGCAAATGAATCCCGAACAGATTATCCGTCTAACAAAGGAATTAAACTAAAAATTAAACTGATAAACTAAAATTTTTATGCATGTAGTCTGCTGCACTTCTCCCGCACCTACGATTCAAGCAAATGTTTTTGCATCTCCGTTTGAATGACATATTTTTGGTGCGTTAAAAGTGCAATATACATACATACATACATACATACATACATACATACATAAACGGATTCCATCATTAAATGTTTTTCTCAAGAACGAGAAAAACCAATGGATTCCACAAATAAATAAATATCAGATCCATACAGTGTTCCGTTATATGGCAAAGCAACTACACGGTTACGTAACTGTTTTGTTTTTTTGTAGTTTAGGGACCGTGTGAAGCACGCAAGGGCTATATACAGTCCGGTGCTGCGCAAGAGAGCCGGCACAAAACCGCTCCCCCTTTTCTTTAGTCGCCTTTTACGACAAGCCCGGAGAGCTCTGGGCTGCAGGCCGATTCTTTAGATCGCCTTTTACTCCTCATACAAATAGTAAATAGCATTGGTCAGTTTGGAACCTACTAGAACAGTGCACGGCAATCAAAGTGGCAGTTGTTTTGGTGGTTTTGAGAGTTTAAGGACCGCGTGCAGTATCGAAGACTATCACAGTCCGGTTCTGTGCGAAGCGCCACGCATAGACCACTCCCCCTCTTTAGCCGCCTTTTACGACTTGCCCGAGGAGCTCTGGGCTGCAAGACAATTCTTTGTTCCCCACCTGCAAGAGGGTATATTCATAATACAATCTGATTTTAAATGGATTCAGATACCTACCCGTCGTGTGACGGGCCGAAGACCTGCGTCAGCGTCCATAGCGCCATCATTGTCATCATCTGGTGCACCGCCTGCACACGGCACACAATATCTAACACAGACTGTTTCATCGCCTACGGCACAGCAGACTACTATCTGTAAAACTTGTTTTGCTGCCTGTGCAACAACACACACACACTCGCGTTTTGTGGCCGCATTCCCATCATACTCAGGGGTAGGCCATTTGCAGCCATGAACACCCGCCCTCCACCTTATCCTATCCATCGCATCCTCATGTATTAATCCTTCAGCTTTCACATCCTTCTCTGTCAAGCTTTTCCGCGTCGTTTCCGATCTCTATATACGTTTTTATTATACGTTTTAAAGGCTGCAGCTCAGAAGGAACGGTAAAGTGGTAAACTGAAAATCGTCTAAATCTGACGTACCCCCAGGAGAGCCGATGTCGGAAGCAAGGCCCTCGTCTACGTGTTGATCGTGATCTCCGGTCAAATGTTCACCCGTCCTCAGACCATCCGTCCCCCCTAATACACAAGGCGTGCGTGCTATTCAATACGCAGCCTTTCGGTATTCTTGTTTTTTTCTAGATTGGCTGTATTTTTGTGATTTTTTGCTTGTTCGATTGTCTCATTTTTCACGTATCACATCAGAATTTCTGATATGATATATCCAAGAGCATACATGTATGCGTATCTGATCATATAATACAGCCAATCTATATTGTATTTTGTGACATAATCTTTTGATGTAATGTCGTATCGGGAGGCTAAGGCTTGTTAGAAACGTGTCGTTTAAATTGTGACAGTTCAACATTTCCTTATAGTTTAACTCATTTACTTATACTCTGCGGTGCATAACTGTTTTTTTTTTGGCTTGATGTGATGATGTGCTGTCATTTATTTGTCGAATAAGACACATATACATAGCAAAATACACAACGGTCACATAACGACAACCACAGCAAACCTGTGAGCGCGCCCGATGCAGACGCGTGATGCTGCGCGCCCCCTGCCCCCAACGCCGCCCCCCCGTGTTTGTCCTGCAGCAGCGTCATGTGAGAGAGGTCGAGCACCATCGCGCCGCTCGAGTGGACACGACCGATGTTGAGACGAAAGTCGACGCGATTCCCCAGCACCTCCCCCGTACGACTTGCAGCGCACGGGACATTTCAAAGATTAACTCACTTCCTCTCTCACTCCGTTCTTGTCCTACAATGCCCCTGTTCCTTTCTCGTTTGAAAACGCATTTTTTTTCACCATAAATCTATTGTTTCCCCGATGACGTCACTAGACGCAGAAACAGACTCTAAGCCTATCATTATTAGTTATTATATATAAAAAAAATTACAGATAAGATTTTTTTGTGTAGTCTAGGGGCCGCGTGTAACAAAAAGACTACAGTCCAGTTCTGTGCAAGGGAGTCGGTTCTGTTTACAGACCAGTTTGAAAACACATCGAAGACGTTTAGACGGAACTCGATGCGGTTCCCCAGCACCTCTCCCGTACGACAGATAGTGTGCACGGGACATTTAAAGTGGATTCTATAGACGCACCTTTTGTTCCCACCTATACCTTGACTTTACATTAGGAGACAATTTAATGGCAGCCCTCAACTCCCATTCAAAAAAACTTGCAATATGTTCATAAACTTAAAAAAATTTAAATTAATTTCCACATGAAACAACGTTAAGTTGAATTGAGTTTCTCGAAATCTATGTCATGCAAATTTAATGACGTCATCCTCTAATTTAAATAAACTAAACAAAGAGCTTCTTTGAATGGCAGTCATGGGCTGCTGTTACATTGTTTTCCAAGGTAAGGTAAAGGTGGGAACAAAGGAAAGACTATAAAATTCACTCTCAGAATTTTGAGTTTTAAACAAAAAAATGCTAACTTTTGTCCGTGACAAAAGCCTAAATGATGACGAGTTCAAATGATGAT
>JAQIWG010009027.1:0-10962 GCA_034695025.1 Chamaedrilus cognettii | reverse complement strand
TTCTCAATCAGAATTGTTCCTGTCTGGAACGCCCTCCCTCATTCCTTAGTTAACAGTCCCACGCTCCCTGAATTTAAAAGAGGCTTAAAACTGACTAATCTGTCCAAATTTTTGTGTAGACAAGTAGACACTTTTACCGTACAATGAATGGATTGATTAATTTTGTACTAACTTGTATTTAACTAACTTTGTATTTAACTTGTACTCGCGTTTTTATCATAGCAATAAGATGTGTTTTTTTTTGTTTTATCAAATTGTATGTGTTTTTACCCCGTAATGTAACTGTTTTTTTTTCTGTTACATTCACTGTATTTTATGTAAATGCATGCATAACTTGATCTGTATGACTGTATGCCACCAACAATTTCTATTGTAGCAGCTTTATAAGAGCTTTAATAGCCTTAAGTGATCCTGTTAGTAGCTTTTGTGTGTTTTTATCCACGCTGTTTTTCATTGTGCACGCTTACTAATAAACTTCAAATAAATAAAATAAAATAAATCTTAGGCATATGAGTGAGTAGACATAAAGTAGGCTACGCTTGTTTTACTCTCGTTTTACTCCAGCAATAGAAACCTAAAGAAATCATATGCTGTATGTTACTTTACATAAATAGATGTATAGCGGAGTTAGCGTACAAAAGATCAATAAAAACAAGCAGAATATGGGGATAAAAACGTGAACCACAGGCTGTAAACTGAAATCTTGTTTTTGATAGGTATATAGCATAATGCTTAATTGTATATTATGCCTATTGCATATTCTTTATTTCTTTCTAATTGTACTTTTTAAAGATAAGTTAAGATTTTTAAAACAATTATAAATTACCTCCTGCAAGTTTGGTGTTACTTTATTGGTCTGGAGTTTTTCCTTCCAACGCTAGCTATATAGGCACGTCCGAGATTTGGGAGGCATTGGGAACACGCAATGGAAGACGCTTTTACCCCATCGCATTACAGGATATAATACAACTGACAGTGCCTCCACTTGCAATTGGGATGCAAAATAATAAAAAATAGCGCGCTACGCGCGTGCGCATTTTGTCCAACATTATATCAATTTAACAATTTGTTAACATTGCCTTAGTTAATCAATTCGGCATGCTCCTGTGGTCCATCAAATAATTAAATACGTCTAACAATTTGCCCCGGTTGGCAAAAAAAACTGGCTACGCTACTGATGTAACTGATAGGTATAAAAGCAGATATTAAACAAGTATAGTATAAGCGTAGTAATGGCAGATGTATTATTCGAAATGTGGCAAGTGTAACGTACCCTCTACCAACATATCTGGCCTTCTTTGTTCATCGGTTTTCTTGTAAACAGCTCGTGAAGTCTCGCTTTGTGGAAGATGCCGGTAAGTCTCGCCGTGTGGAGCGTGAGGGAAAGTCTCGGTGTCTGGAACGTGAGAGGAAGTCACGCTGTGTGTAACGTGAGAGGAAGTCTCGCTGTGTGAAATGTGCGGGGAAGTATCCCTGGAGCTTGGTTTTCTAGCAGGATTCGTGTCGTCTTCCTGACTTCGATTTGATGATTGTCTGACACTCACCCTCAACGCTGTCCCTGTTGTTTTCAAATGTATGATGAACTAAATGGGCTACCGCAAAAATGTATGATTAAAATTATCAAGTTCAGCACACGTCTGAACTTGGAAGATGTGTGCTAAACTATATCTCTCGTGGGTGACGCAAGGTATAGTTTCGTCGGTTTAAGGGGCTACGGCCTACGGTTAGGGGGTATGCTGTAGCTTTTTATTCAGATCAAAATAATATATCATTATTGATTTGGTCAGCATTATGCTGCCAAAAACTGCTTCACATTTTTCTTGAACTGCTCCACAAAACAAAAAATGTGGAACAACATACGCGTCAAACTGCTGCACACTTCAAAAACCTTATATCATGCCTGGCTACAAGCAAGAGCACTATGTCCAACGGATTCCATAGTAAACTTTAATGTCATCAATCTTCACAACAGTATCCAGCGTTCGCGCTAGGCGGCGCCTGCCTCAGGATTTTAACGAAAAACCAAAAATTCCAAAACTTACGACATCGGAGGGCCTGTTCCGCATCCCCGTTCAACGGACGTTCTGCACATTGAAAAGAAAAATGGATAGGCTTTTCACTAGCGTAAAGGCGATAGCAATTAACTTAAGTTACATATCATCATGTAGGCTATGTCAACAGAATCACGCAATTCTCAACTCAGTAGGCCTGCCCTCGTTTTATAACGAATTGATTCTTTACATCATGACCATTTCAAAATATAAGATAAATCCCTATATATATAATTATGATTGTGACGCTCTGACCCGCGTTTTGTACTTATATTGCTAAGGTTATAGGGACATCGTGGAATTATGTAGTATATAACGTCATATTTTGCCTGGGCACATTGAGATAATGTTGCGAGCGTTTGAATATTTGCTTACCTGTTAATTTTCATTTGTTTTCGAGAAATAGACTGATTGTGATTGGTGAGTAAAAAGTAATACCCTAGAAGTTGGCCCGATACCTTGGGCTGTGTTATTGAGTTCGTCTAGTTTTTGACTCGAGTCGTGGCAAGTCGCCCGAACGACTACGTACCTTAGTAGTAAAAATAGTAAAACAAAAAAAACAAAAAATAAATAAATAAAATAAAAACAAAAAAATAAAATCAGTAAAACAGTCAACACGTACCTTACGTGTTGACTGTTTTACTGGCTGTTATTTTAATTAAAACTTTATTTTAGAAAATAGGGCCGTTTTGGTGTTTCTAGCAACGGTAAAGGAGTAAATGGAAATAGGATTTTAACGGACTCGTAGTGGGTTAGGCGCGGATTTGTTATATGAGTGGCGAGCCTGGTATATGGCGTGTGTATATGTGTTGGCCATTTTACCTTTGTAAAAGCACATGTTGTGTTGCATTACGGCAATATTATATAGGTTTACAGTGGCAGTGTAGCCTATTTGTAGCCTATATAGTGTGGCCTATTGGGATTGATTTACCGGTTGCCTTTGTGTAAACACGTGGCTGGCTAGTCTATGTCTACATGTACAGGGTAGCCTAGCGATAGAATAGTCTCTTAGTGTCTCCGCTTATACCTAGTCTAATGAGATAGCTAGGGGGTCGTATGCCCAATAATAGGCCAGTGTAGCTGTTCCTCGAGAGAGCTTCGACCATCTGCTTCGTGTCTACTGCGACTCATCGTTGGGTCGATCTGCTCGGGCCCTGGTCTGCTTCGATGTTCGCTGGACGACCAGAACGAGTTGCTTCAGTCGTGCTATGCTACGACAGTTGCTGAGCGCGGTCAGTTTGGAGCCGACGGTGTTTTGAGAGAGCCTCGATCACCTACTCCGGGTCTACTGTGCCTCATAGTTGCGCCTGCTCTGCGCTACAGGCGTCAACGCTTCTGCACCAGCCACGTGCTCCGTGCTGTGGTGATGGGTTTGGGTGAAAGCGTGACGGGTCGACATTGCGTCAGCTTCAACCGCTTGTCCTGCTTTGTGTTCTGGACGCGGGACTGCTACCCTGCTCCGTGTTCTCGGGGCTGGAGGAGCGACTCGATATCTGCCCGTGCTCTATCAACCAACCGGGTGGACTCTGTCCACCCTTCACGATCAGTCCCGTTCTCTGCAGTGTGTAGACGTAGATGTAGACGTGACCAAGTACATTCAGAGTGCAAGCCTACTCTCTGCATTCTACATGTACATTCTACGTACATTGCCACTCTGCGACGAATAATTGTGGCTGCTAGAGACAGTGAAAACTGTGCAGCAATTTACAGTCAAAGAGGCGTGATCTTTCCCTCTGCCTGTCATGCGAGGCAGGTAAGGCGTGCTGAGAGTGACGAGGCGCGTCCTAAGCTTCGATCCTGCTGCCTACTCGTCTCCGGTGGGAGGCGGTCACATTCTGCTCGGGGGTGCCGTGTTTTCGGTGTCTCCGGGGAGGGAAGGTGACGTTGCCTTCTTGCTCGGGAAAGGGGGCGGCGTTCGGTTTCCGAGGGGAGGGTTGTTCTTCTGCTAGGGGGGTGTCGTGTGTCCAGGGGGCGTGTATCGGACGTGCTCGGGAGAATGCAGTCCTCGCGGGGTGCTGCCCTGCAGCGGGCCTTGCATCCACTGCATGGTTGTCATCAGAACAGCGTCGTGCAATTGATAATTTATTCGTTCATCATAACATGGTTGCGTGCGATTGATTCATTACCTACCGTATTGTATTAAATTTTGATGATTATGCATAGGCTAAGATTACATAGCGTCATAGTCATATACGCCTGATGAGTGCTGTCCTTGTGATATTGGACATTTGATTTTTGGCATAAAATTCATTTTTGCATTCTGTGGTATGATTAAAGATAAAGATTAGTCTAACATTTGAATTGAGATTCATTCTGTGCTACGTTATTGTAGTGATTAATCTGTCATTTGAATTTTCACAGTTAATTTTGTCCTTGAGTGATAATGATAGTGGATAATCTGTCATTCACATCTCTAAAATTCATTGGCGCATTGTCTGAGAAACAATTATTCCAACGCTGTCGAGTGCAAATGACAATGCTTGAATTTTTGCTAATTTTTAAGAATTTAGTTGTTGCTTGAATAGCTACAGATATTCTACTGTCGAACATTGTGATTACGAATTATGCATTCCAAGCAAGAATGGCATCTTTGTGACGTTGACTAATTTCATAAGTAGATAAGCAATTGCTGTTCTTTGCTGAAGATTGTTGTCATAGCAGTCATGTGCTTGTAGTGATGTTACTGATGTACAGTAAGTCTATGTCCTGGTAATTGTGTTACATTGAAAGTTACAGTGATTTGTACGGATAATAATTTTTATGGGTTCTTTGAAAATTATTGCAAATCTTATAATGTATGGTATAAATTTGGCTCATGATTGAATAATTATGATTCCTTGATTGAGCTTAGTTATTCTTTAAAAATCATGTAGGCCTGTTCACTGGTTTGAAGTTTCAGAATTTCATGTTCAATAGTTATAATTCAATTGTTAAAATTGACTATTGGTGAATTTTGTAGATCATCGGGGATTTGTCGATTTTGTCGGTTTAGAAAATCGTTGTGATAATGTTCAGTACAATTTCGTGTTTTATCTGGTGAATATTTCAGTTAGCCTATTGGCTTCGACCTGTGAAATATGAATTCGCACTTTGGACTGTTTGATTCTGTTTATTGATAATCTGAGTGATTCTCAATCTTGATAACCACTGTTGTGACATTTTTGTTTACAAATATCCAACACAATATTTTGTTACAATAATTATTCTCTAATTGTTACAACTTTTTGTGTTATTTAGGACAGTGCGTTGAACGTTTTAAAATTTTGTTTCTCTACAGTATGTGACATTGTTGACGGATGATATGTCCTAAAAATAATGAGGCCTATCACATCATGGGAACACTTTGTGTTAGCATCATATATGTTTTGCCTGCAATATTTTGGTTGATAATTATTGGTAATCTGCAATGAATTTCAGCTTACTGTGTTGTGTACACAATCATGCTCTGTGATTAGTTAATAATAGATCCTGTCCTTCGGCCTTCGGTGTCCGAAGAATTACGCTTTATTCTTGGGTGATGTTTACGGTGTATTGCTGATCTTGATGTTCAAAAGTTACAACATTTGACTAACGATGAATTGGTTTACACTGTGTGCTTGATTTGAAAACAGTGGGTATTGTAGATGCTTCAGATACTGCGATTACTTCCGCGGTGCCGGACAAATCTGAATTTGCATACCTGTTTAAAGATGAAGCGCAAACTGTCGCTTGTAGGCTTACGCCTAAAGTTGACGACACCGGCGATGCTTTTCTTACTTTACGACAGCCTAGAAAGCAGCAATGGCAGCTAAAACAGCAGCATAGGCAGCAAGAGAAAATGCTGCAGCAGCAGCGGGATATTACAGAGCGTCGTGCGAAGGCTTGTGATATGTTTCAATCGAGCGTGCACAGTATGCCCATGGCATTTGCATTTACGCCGCAGTGTGTATCGTTTTTGGACAGTATCGCAAGTTTCTCTTGAGAACAATAAAGTTGACGATGATTTGAAGTGTTCACTTGTGATACATTTACTATCGGAAAAAACTCGTAAGCGTGTCGCTCGTTTACCTGTTGTAATTGTCAACACGTTATCAAAGTTACGTTTTAAGTTGTTACAATTGTTTGGTATAATAAACCACTACAGATTGGGAAATTGAAAAAAGACTATTATGATAGTCTTGTCGACACTGACACTAGCAGTCTGAGTCAATGGAAAACTGCGATATGAGTGCAATCAGTTGGTTTTTTGAGTTGAACGTTAAAACGTGTTCAAGTGAAGCAGACTCTCCATTGTGCTGCAGAACAGCGCAACCATCTCAGATTGCTGAAATGGTTGATGCTGCAATCAATGACGTCACCGATGAGTTTGTAATTGAGGGATTGTTTTGAAAGAAACTGAGCCTGGGAACCTCAACGAAATTTGTGAAGTTAATGAAATTGGGATTTTTTTTCAAAAACAGATTAACCTGAAATCCTCAATGCAAGTTTCCATTGTTTTGAAATTGGAGATTGTTTTCGGAAGTGGCTAATAATTAAGGATCTAACATGCCTCAGAACCATGATTTTAATAAATCTCATGTTGATCCTGTTTTTCCAAATCCGTATAACAATGATTATTTTGATACAGTTTACCGTGGCTTGGGTCTCAGTGATCTTTTAGGTACATTTGCTGAATATGTAGACAATGAAACTGCAACTGATGTTGAAAGTGTTACATGTATTGTAACTCAGGTTGTATCTGAAACTGATGTTAAAAGTGTCACATGTATTGTAACTGAGGTTGTGTCTGATATTGATGAATGCAGTGTTTTGAATAGACGTTGGCTAGAATGTGAAGTTAATTCATCCTTGAATAAAAGTCATGACTACCGTAACGTTACATTGTTGGAACATCCCTCTATGTCAACTGACACTGTTTCACCTGTTGAAGTTGTGAATGATTATCTTTTGATCTTTGATTAAGAAGTAATTGTCAGTTATTTGAATCATTCGACAGTGGATTTGATGGTTGCTGATGACCATCATTATGAAGTTGTGGACGATCCTGATTTGATAGTTTTTGATGAACAGCTTGTTGAAAACATAAATAATTTGGCTTTTAATTGTTTTGTTTAACAACTTGTGGATATTGTCAATTATTAGACCTTAAATATTGATAGCGTTTAACTAATTATTGACAGTACTAGGGTTATCGTTCATAGAGATAGCGGTGCATACTCCTTGATTGACGATAATGTGGATATTGTTGTTGAATGTGAAATGAATTGCTCCGTGAATTTATTTTGTGATAGTTCAAGCAATGTTGTCGTTCAAATTACAGATGATTCTATCACATCAAATACTGATAGTACTTTTTCTACTATTACTGATGACGTCACCATCAAGAGGAAGGACTTTGATACAAATTTGATCATGTTTTGTTTTCATTACATAAAATACATGCTTCATGTTTGAAGTCAGTCGCATGTATTTTGTCCGGTTACTATTGTTTGCTGGAATACTAGTGACGTTTCATAAATCCGACTCTGTTGTAATCATTCGATTTTTCAACCTGACTAAGGTTTACAGAACATTGATTATATGATTTGTATTCCAGTAATATTTAAATCGGAAAACGTTTTTGATCATTTGCATGTGCATATTTCTGATTCTAGAGTATTGTACTCAATTGAAGATCATAGAGATAGTTCATGCATAGTTAATAAAAACCTAGCTAGTGAAAAATATAACGTTTTGGAACTGTTGTTCTGTGATTGGCTGTTAAAAATGGTTAAACAAATTGGATTGCGAATTACATGGACTGATTATTTTGACAGTCAGCAATTCAAACCCTGTTTGAATCACTCAGCTAGTGAGTTCCTTTTTGTTCTCAAGCACAACCTAGCTATAGGTGAGGGTGATGTAGACCTATGCTTGTGTTTAGAAATGAGACAGATTGCCTTAGTGGGATTTCATTGCCAGCATGCTCGTTTTAAGTTTTGTGCAGTTTTTAACATTAAGCGTTTTCTTAAGCTTAATTCTATTGGTAAGTGGCTGTTAGGATTTGTTACTTTTGATTTGAACGTGCCTGGAGAATATAGCTATGATGTCTTCTGTGACATTAATGCTATTCACACTTAGCATGCTGGTAAAATAAGAATGAGATTTCGTCGTTATCACAGTACTGATGCTGGTATTGACTTACTCGGATCTATTCCTCATTACAGTGATCATGACATTGAAGCTATTAACATTGGTCTGGGTGAAGTACATAATAATCATAATAAACCAAGTGATGTTTTTTTCTGGTGTTGAGAATGTTGATTCTTTTGTTCTAAAGCATTACAGCTATGGTATCTTTGATTTGCGTAATTATGTAAGTTATTCGAGTGTTGTTGTAAAACACTTTGTTTTCGCTGATTCGGAAAACTTGCTTTTTTGGCCATTTGACTTTTCACTGAATTGTTTGATTGATATTTTGTCTAAAAAGCGTGTAAGTTCCACTCGTGTTAGTCTATGGAACATGCTTGATGTTTGCATACATAGCAAACATATTGCATCTGTGCGTTTGCTTTTTGATGGAAATAAGTCTCTATGCTGCAAGCCTCTGTTAAAACGAGTCTTTAGACATTTTGATCGATGTCAGTTGTATATAGTCTAATGTACATTTTGCTTGAGTTGTGTTTTTGACAGTTTGTCACTTGATTGCATAAAATGTTTTTATTTTGTTAAATTCTTCTATTTGTTAGAAATGTGGAGAATTTGTTCTAGTGTTCGTCCAAAGTTTTGATAAACCTAAGCACATGTTTATTTTGACGTTTCATTTGGAAGATTTATGGTTGTGAATATGTGGTGTAACATTGGTTTTAGATTAGATTCTTTGGTTTAGTTGATTGGTAGGCTTTACTTGGTTTACCTGGCTTATGTTGTGTTTTGAAAACGTTTGCGTTTTTAAAGGAACATGTATCATGTTTCGTCATAGATTTATTGCGTTTATTGATGTTGCATTGTACAAAAGCTGAAATTAATCTATTACTGTAGTGCAATGTTTTGGTTAATTTGCATACATAGTTTAATGAAAGTTAAATAACTTGCTAGTTTAGTTAATGTTTGTTTTGAAAGATGTTTTGTAATTGAATATATTTCGGCATAACAAGATGCTCTTTATTTGAATGCACATACTGGTGCATATCTGTTTAAGAGTTATAATGATGACATTTGGAATGTTAATGTTGACATATGAGGTTTAGAAAATATCCTTTAAATATGTTACGATATGTGTGATATATGTATTATCATGTGATATGTTTAAATTTGGCATAATGGCGTCATGACTTTGCATGATAGTTGTAGATGTTAGTAAAAAATGTCATATATAAAATAATATAAGCAAACTCTTTATTTGTTGGAAAGGAACGTGTGACGCTCTGATGGTCATAGGGACGTTGCAGAACTATGTAGTGTTTGACGTCATATTTAGCAAGGACGCATTGAGATAATATTGGGAACTGTTGAATATTCGCTTATCTGCATAGTTTAGTTACTTTTCGGCGGATAGACCGATTGTGATTGGTGGGTCAACGATTATACCCTAGAAGTTGATCCGATACCTGAGGCCGTGTTGTTATCTGGTCTGGTTTTTGATTCGAGTGGTGGCAAGTTCCCCGAACGACTACGTACCCATTCCTCACGTTGACTGTTTCACTGGATTTTATTTTAATTAAATCATTATTCTAGAAAAAAGGCCGTCTTGGTGTTTCTAGCAACCGTAAGGGGGTGAATGAAAATAAGATTAAAACGGACTCGTAGTAGGTTGGACGAGGGTTTGTTATGATTAAAATAACCCGTTTAGATCATGACCCGAACCGAAGAAATCCTACAATGTGACATGACCCGACCTGACCCGCGGGTCCGCCACTCCTGCAACGTATTTGAACTTTGTCGCTGCAATCGGTTCAAAGGACTTCCCGTCCGGTCGTGACTTCGTTTACATCGTGGGTCCCCCGATTGATTCGACAATATTTCCCTACTTTCATGTCCCATTGCGCCGCCCTCCCTACGAAAGCAGCGGGCCTAAACGCGAGCATCAATCACATCCATTACACGCTTCATGTCAGACTTTGAAGTCCTTAGCCAGGCTAGGCCGCCGGAATAGGCCTAAGCCGGATGATGAGAACTGAACTGAACGGATAGAGGTGACAAAGGGTAAAGAATAGTGGGTAACGTGCGGTAAATTGCGGTCAATTCCGCGGGGAGCGAGTGAAAAACACTTATGGAGCAGCTTTAACCGCGGGGCGGGGACAGCCGTCAATAATTTCCCGCGGTAAATGGGGAAAGGGGTTGGGGTACACCGGCGGGATGGTTAAAGGATTTAATGAATATGTTTATTTTGCAGCTTCCATCAATTCAAAGCATTACGGGGAAGGAGAGAGAAGCTAGAAGCTTCTCCATGTCACTCTCTACTGCAACCCGATTAAAATTTAGACCCCCTGGCATGTCGCTAAAGCCATGTGTTTCCGAGCCGTTGACTTGCTCGACGACCCCAGTTTATACGACATAGTTTATTTTAGCAGTTTGTCAGCTCGAGCCTAATTTTCTCTAGAGCATTTTCTAGCCAAGCTTAGGATATATACATATATTTAAGATATGCACCAGCTAGACACGATTGCAAATTATACGCCTGATTTAAAATCGGCATTAGATATACGCATAAAGATCGACGATGGCGATCACGTCAGAGCTGATCAAACTCTACGCGTGTTGTAATAGGACTAACCTGAATCCGGTGCGTGGTGCTTGCATTGCCTGACACTGATAATCTTGCTAAGTTACATGTACATTAGGGTGGGGTGAATTTTTACAAAATTTTAAATTACGATCCATTTCACATATCAAAAGTTGCTACCAGGCAACCTCATTGGGGAGTTAAAATTTAAGCTAATTCCACCAACAT
>JAQIWG010009026.1:0-10963 GCA_034695025.1 Chamaedrilus cognettii | reverse complement strand
TGTCATGCAAACGGAGATGGAAAAACATCATTTGCTTGAATCGTAGGTGCGGGAGAAGTGCAGCAGACTACATACAGCAGCCTACGCACAAGCTATTGCCATAATTCGTGAACTATTCTCATAATAATTTCGGGTATGGCTTATAGGCCTACTCGATTGCGAGCAATAATTCCCAAGTGGATGTTCGTGTCGATGTGACCTCGAGGCTTCGCTGTCTCGTGTTACCATTCAAGCTGCTGCTGTTGTCGTAGGAGCTCAGGATAAGTTATGTCTAGCAAGCATTCGAACGCGTTTGGGCTGACAGCTGATGCTGATGAAACAAGAGGCGCCGCTGAAATCCTTTCTCATCGTGACATTACAACTTAATAGCTGACCTCCTCCGGGCGCCGACGCTGCAGGCTGCAATGCTAAACACAGCTATGGATCGATTGTACGAACTTTTGCGGAGAAGATTCGATCATTATTAGCGTACGTTTCAGACAAATAATCGGGACGGCACACACCCCATGCACTCGTTGCTAAGTTACTGCGCTAAAATGTGTTGCAAGTATATTATATAGGCCGCACATGACTTGGATGATGAAACGGATCCTGGAAAATTCACACGAAAATAGGCCAAGCAAACGCAAAACATATTCTATTATTCTATCTCGTTAGATTCGATCTCCGTACACGCACGCCATCGAATAGACGCTTGCAGTTGTCACGGATTATTTTATATTGTTCTTTTCACCTGTGCGCTGTTTCCATTCAGGTGAAAATATGCGTTTTAAAATAACTTGCGAGGTGACAGAATGCTAAATCGGCTAATAACTAGAAGTAGGTTTACACCCCGCGCCACTCTGGCATAAGCTTGTCTCGAGTCTCGACATTTATTGTGAAGCCATTAGGTTACTCGACAGATTGTTGGCAGTTTTACAATAACGCCATTATCAAGATACACAATGATGCGTAACACACAAGACTGAACTCGTAAAAACTTGGCGTCGGGCTAGTAATTAGAAGGAAAGTCACCGTCACCATTGGATAGCACTGCATTGAGTATTCATGCTCTGTTGTAACGCTATCGTTCCACTGGTAGCCAGCCTAGTTCAGTTACTGCACGCTGCGGTCAGCTTGTTTTTGACACCGACGTGCCTGCAGTGTGCAGCCGAGCCGTGTGGCATTTGCTACAACAGTTCGCGCACTGCGCTGAGCGCAACAGAGACTTCTAAAGCCCGTATCTCGCAGCGGCATCAGAGCTCAGACTGTAGCCTGTATAATATAGGAGATCCACAAGACTGGCGACTACAAGCTACACAATGCTATAGGTCGATCGGTTATCAACCATCTTCAGACAGTGTAACTTTCGTGCTTCAGTGACAGCGTTCAGTAGTTCGTTATCTGGATTACAATGTAGGAGACCGCGACGCGTTTAGTCAATTGGCTGCTCTGCTGAGAGACCTCACATCGAATGCTGAATCCGCGTGAAAATTTGTAAGATTAGTGCTCAATGTGAGGGTAGTCTCTTATTGTCGGCTCTTAATTTTGAAAAAGCCGGAAGTTGAAGTGATTAATAATTATTTAAGACCGGAGTATCAACGAATCGGCAAAAGAATTGGAACGAGAATTCGGCATCCGAGAGCAATGTCAATTAATTATGGGCAAACAAATAGACACGAAGTAGCTTATATTTTATTGGAATTCAGTTGCATTTATAGCCTTTTTAGCGAGTTCTAGTTCGTCAAAATGAAATAGAACTGTTTTGCATTATTGCTGCATATTTTCATCTCTTTATTTATCCGGACGCATGACGCTGGATTCAACGATTTGATATTTTTCTCGCAGACTACGTCTTTAGATCAGCTGAGTAGCAGTTTTTAGGCTTTTGCGCCCATTCAGTCTAGCACTAATTCAAACGCCAGTTAAAGGCACTTGTTGAAGGTGTTTGAAGGAACTCTAGATCCATTTGAGATCTGTTTCACGAGGATCTGGATTTTTGACTCGAGTTACCCCATGACCCGAGGGCAACAGATTCCTCCCCGCTGGCGTTTAGAGTCCTGCCGCTATAGCGAGCGACGTTCTGTTACCTGCGGGCTACAGTGATCCATAGCGGTTCACACTGCAGGACCGCACCGGGGCGGAGGGGGGGAAGGTAGAAACTTATTGAGATCGGCGCACGCCTGCTAACATAGCTTGAGGCGCCCATGTGCTCAATCTGCAAATTGAACGACGATTAAACACACTCTGGGTTGTTCTATAAGCTCCCTATCGCTGGGTCTGCATTCTGGAATATTCGATCGAGCGACTGCACTTCAAAGGTAAGTAGCGAGTGAGTTCGTTGTAGTCTAATCTCGAAGCATGCTCTCGAGTGCGTCGGAGCGTTTAAAAGTTATTGCCGTGCGGATAGACGGTGGACGGAAGTTAGCAGAAGACTGAACGTTAAACTGCAGCGCTGTTAAATAAGCGCGCGAGCTCAGATCTAAAGATGAATTTACTGCTTAATGGAGCGCAGTGTTGGCTTTGAGTGGCGTGTTTGTTTAGAGTGTAGGAGGAGGCTAGGTCAATGGGCTGTAATTTCAGTTTCTCGCTAAATGTTGAACGATCTGTTGATGCTAGTACATGGGGAAATCAGTACCTATAGGCTTTATTGCTTGACAAGGCTGCAGGTTTTATTTACTCAGAGATCGAAGTGCGTCGCTGTTCAAAAAGTTCATTAATGATCGAAGTGTTGACTATAAAGCTTAGCCTTTTCGTGAGGTATGTTCTAACATGAGTCTCAGGCCACTTGATTAAATTAATTTTGATGTACTTCATGTTATATCCCATCTAGCATTATATTCATACGTACATTGTTTTCTTTTTGTAACCTTCTACCTTCGATCTATATCGTAACCTTCTACCTTCGATCTATTCAAGTCATAAGCACATACATTAATTTTCAATGAAGCTCGTTTACTTTCTCTCTAGGCCATGTCCACTACTTTTTCCTATCCCTGTCCAGTGTCCATCCATTTCCTCCTCGCTAAATCATTCTCTGTCACAGTTGGACGGCCCGAGCTACATGCGACACGCCTGCCTCGAATGACTAAACTCGGCGGCGCGTAGTCGGAATCAATTTGTGCCGAGTGACACGGCTTGGGGTCTGCTGCTGCTGCAGACTCCACGCTGGGCCGGGAGAACAGGGCTTTTCGGACGATCGAGTCCAAATTGAAATGATGAGATGGGATTTAGCACTGACAGGCCAGATCAACCCGCATGAAGGGGGGGGGGGAGGGATGGAGGTATGGGGAAGGTAAGGTAAACATCTTTCCAGTTTTTGACTGGGGAAGTATTTTAATAGAAGTGGCGTCGCTTTAAGTACATGGTGCTCTTACATTTTGATGGTCTGTGAAATTTTTAATCATAATATTTTTGGATAGTTTAAAAAATAAGCCGTGTTTACTTACCGTGCTTACTTCTTTAGTCACATAGTTAAAAAAAATTGTTGAAGAAAGTCTTTGTTTAATTGTCCTGATGACTCTCAACTTTGCAAACATTCAAAGCAATCTATAGAAGCTTTTACATTTAGCAAATTTTTGACTTAGAATGTCAAACATTTAATAGAAATCTTCAGGAGCCATGGGGATGGGTATACACTGTCGCGGTGTAGAATTTATTTTGTGGCTCTCACGCCATTAGCCCAGAAGAAGCTGATCTAATTACTGGGGGGGGGGGGGAGAGCGTAGATGATGGGGTTTTAGAGGGGGCGGGACGCCCCTGGTGATTGATCAGCAATGACTCGACTGAATAAAGTGGTGTCTCTGGTTTATAGACGCCCTGTGTTTGATGGTTCTGGACCGCACGCCGAGGGCTCTGGCGCCTATACGCTGTGGATCTAGGCAACATCAGAAAACCATATTTAAGGGACCGCCGGAGTAAATCATTTGGAGTCTGGACAAATGCAATATCCTTCCCGTCGGCCTGATCGAATTCTCAGTGCATACGGTTTTATTGAAGGCCGCTGCACTGAGAAAATTTGTTGTTTAACATAGAATCGTGGATTCTGTGCAAGGATTGCTTGACAAGCGGAAAGTCCTAAGACTAGCCTATATACCACACACGTGCTAACAGTTGAGAGGCGTCTAATCCTGTGGGATTTTACTAATTCTGCTTCTAGGTGCATAGTTATAACAGCGCTATACGGCATCCATATCCGATGCCCTGCCTAGTTAGCAGCACACGTCATGACGTTTTGACACTTGTCATTGCTTTTTGTCAGTTTGCGCAGCATTATTGCCTAATGCTTTATTTATGAGTCAGCTCAGAACGCTCGACATCGCTTAATTTCTCGACTAATTTCCTCATCGAGTGCGGTGTAAAAACGTTGTAGAAATTATAATCCAATCTCGCTGACGATCAAGATTGACGTTATGTGTGCCGCTGGGTGCGATGGCGGCTGAAGTGCATGGGTGGGCCGCACTCTGAGCCCCTCCAGCGTGGAAGCGCCAATGAAGGACGTGATGGAACGAGCGTGAACCCACGCGATGAACCCGTCTGGACCCACGGCGACGCTAAATACACGGCGCACTGTCCAGTGTCCATATAGCGGGGAGAGACGCGATGACGACGCGTGCAATTAGAGACGATCGAGCTTTGAAACTGCGGGATGAGAACGCACTGGGAGTAGAATCAAGGTTCGGACTGGGCGACACATTGGCGAGTGCCAGGCTCCATAAACGTTTTAGTTATTTGCACTGCGTGTGTGTAGAATGCAGTTTAATACAAATAGTATTAGGCGTCCGTTTCGGCGTCGCAAGACGTCATTGAAGACCTAAGAGTTTAGTGACTTTGTTGCTGTATCGATACCGCTAGAGAACGGCTTATATATGCGGTTCTGTATACTTTTATACTTTTATAGTTCTTTGCTGTGTCTGTCTGTACTGCGGACAGTGTTGTGGCTTGTGGAGCGTACAGCCCCACGTTGGCCCGTGCGAGGCTCCGTAGCGACGGCTCCGGATCAACTTTGTAAACATTATGTCACCAATTGTACGCTTCGTTGTGTCCGCTCTGCGATTAGTCTGCGAGCGAGAACCACACACAGTTGTTGAACCAGGTGACGAGATGAAGTTCGCAGAGCAACATTAGTTTTGATGAGTCGGATCGTAAGCGCTTGAAACGGAGATCAAAAGATCCCGATCTCAGCATGCCGTTTTGTGGTTGGAGGTATGCAGATTGAGATGCAGTATTTGACCTCCGTTCGAAAGCTCAGCACTGCTCTCAGCAACCGGGTAACATCAGGCCACATCCTCACATCCCTGATGCGACTGACGCCCTATACATGTACATGTACGTGTAGCCCCTGCAGATTGGGGTAAGAAGAGGGTAGGTTTTATGGCCCAGAGTTTCCTGAGCGAGTTATAAAAGGCGACTAAAGAACGGGGCGCGGTTCTTTGGATTACAGGCTCAGTAGTATTTGTTAGTACAAGCGGCTCTTTAAAACTCTCAAAAGCCACAACCTGTACTTGGACTAGTGGAGTCTATACTATGCGTACTACGCATAGTACTATGACTGGCACTATGCGTAGTACTACGCGTGCTACGCATACTATACATACTCTGCACGATATAAACAATGTGACCCACAATGTGTTCCGTGTGACTGGCTGTCAGCCCGTCAGCTGCCACGGAAGGCAGTGACTCAGGCTGTTCGGTCAGACGGCCGCGGGAGGGCGACAGTTTATTTGATAAGGCGTCCGGTGACGCATCGCTTTACACGGACCGCTGATGCTGCCAAGGCTATGTACATGTACACAGGAAGCCGCTAATGCTAGCAACTATGATAGGCTCGTGCGAAACCTGGTCCTGGGGACACAACGGGGTCTGGAACACTTGAAGCAAGGGTGGGACTCGTGGCGGGGGGGGGATGCTGGGAGGGAAGACGTAGCCCAGAGGGGGATTATAAATACAACTACAGAACAACAATAGCAGCAACTCGACCAATGCACCTAGGTTGAAAAATATGTTCTTGGGCACAATCAGATTTAGCCGCCGTATGCTTTCTTTCGTTGAACGATTCTCAAAGGAAGGTTATTGCTGAGTTGAAGGCGATGCAAAGATTTTCTTCTCCCCCTAAAGTAATGGTTGCGCCTCTATTAAGAGGAATGAAATATTGAGATTGTGAAGAACTGCAATTATAAGTTATTCGCTGCCTTGTATTCGGCAAAGGAAAATGTTCTGTTAAAAAGCTTTTATTTTATCTGCCGCAGCTATACTCTGGACTGCTTTTATCAGCCGTGTCCAAACGACTTCCACTTCAGACCCCTAGTACAGTTGCACAGATGACCACAGCTGCGGCGAACGACCATTGAGCTTTTGCCCAGTCCAAATGTTCAGAAATACTGCCTCTGCAAGAATTATCACGTCGTAGACCTTTGCTGCGGCAGTATAGACCCCGTTAGCGCAGTGTCTCGCGAGGGCGCGCTATCTCGGTATGAGCCCTATCGCTGGCGGGACGGATAGCACGTGAACAAACGAAGGAAGGCTCTGGCGAACAGACGCGCAGAGAGAAAAGCGTAAAGCCTCCTTTCCGCGATGCATATTTTGCATGCAGTTTTACAAGGAATGTTGCATGCAATTTTGCACGCAACCATGTTAAGAAAATTACAATGCAAAATGTCCTTAACTGGATTTCATGCACGACTTGTTCCTTAACTGGGTTGCATGCTCGGCTTGCATGAAACCCTGTTAAGGACATTTTGCTATTTTCTTAACATGGTTGCGTGCAAAATTGCATGCAAAGTTGCATGTAAAATTGCATGTAAAATATGCACGGTGGAAAGAGACCCTAAGGAGCGTGTTTGGCCTGTACAGAGTGAGTTTGTGGGTTGTGGAGGCGATTTGAGCGCAGAATGGAAGTGCTTTAATTAGCCTGCACTATGAGTTTATGTTGCTCTTTATTATCGGCAGAGATAAATTGCACATTGCAGTCTTTTTATTTAAGGCTTAAGCGATAAAAAAATTAATGAACTGATGGCATCGTCCTGCAGGCTGTTAGCATCTGTTGGTTGTTTTTGTTGTTGTTGTTGTTGTTGTTGTTGTTGTTCTGGTTATTATAGACGCGCTCAGAATATGACATGGTATATACGCGTTTGGAATTAAGGTGCGTGTTGTGAAATGAGTTTTCATCATTTATTCTATATTTATATAATTATTTGCTTTCAAAAAAACCTGGTTCGGCATTAAGTCTACAAGTTGACGCCTTCAATACTAGGCCTACGTCTGGCGTCATTATAGAAACAGTCACAGCGCCCTTAGTCGCCTGAGTTCGGTGCTTCGCTGCCGTCGATTCGATTCAATTTCGATTCCGTCGATTCTTCTTCGCATAATAATTATGACCTTTATAGGTACATGTAGATAAAAATTTGTAATTCTTTCTCACGGCCACGTGTATACTGTTGAATATCTCCGAGGGTATTTTCTACTATTCTCTCAATTAAAGAGTATCTTGTCCGTCACGCGTCATTGCTTCCGCCAGCACGCCTCACTGGCTACTGCGCTGTAAGGCCTGTCTCATAGGATGACGCACGTTAAGGCCTGTAGCATGCATTCAGGCTCGCGGCTAGAGAACAATACAACAGATCTACCCGAGTATTCATTGCTATCGAAAGTGGCGCTACCCCGCGGCGAATGCATCCAATTACCGCTCTAGATCGCATTCTCATTCACTCTCCCCCCCCCCCGTGTGTTCATTGTTGACGCCCAGTCATTAGCCCTCTCCCTCCCTAATGCTTCATTACTGCAACATGGTCAGACGTTATTGTATAGTGTCAGCTGGGCTGACAGCTTGGATTGATTGAAACTTTCTACGGTCGTGCCCTGGACACTGGGGTGTCATGCGCGGCCACAATGCTTCAAGAGATCATCTAAAATTTAGTTCTGGTACTTTTCACTCAAACTAAATCCCAATCAGTAGCCATTGCTTGTTCAACAAGAGCTATTGGAAGAGGTCCTTATAGCTGTACGAAGCGCTTAAGAATATTTAACCCAAGGACTGTCATCCTTTGCCGTAGTCACAATGTATGGTGTGACCGTATGAGTTTGCCTTTGTTTACACTTAGATACTAAATAATAATTATTGCGCTGTACTTTTAAATTTAAGCTAATAGATGCATATAAGAAACTTAGCGACATAGTTGACGTCTAAGGTCGACACTTCAAATTCGCTCTAAGCCTTAAATTTTCCCCCACCCCTCCCCTCCTGAGCAGTTCCCTCTCGGCCTCGCTGACATGTAATAATTATTTTTTTAGGTGACTGGACTGTATACAGAGATGCTAGGATAGCGGGCACGGGCATTCATTACGTGTTGTGTGTTTATATACAGTGTCATGTGTGTGCTCTAGACAGATGTGATCTCTTGCTACAACCGATTGGCTCTCGCACACATCTTGATAGCGTCCACATTCAAGAAGGATGAGAAAAAATATCTTGTTTACGCAGTGTTTTGCTGAGACACCCAATTAATGACTGGCATTTATTTTTCTTTAGAAGCTATTTAAACTACGTATTCTAAATCTACATTTTATAGTTAACAGTGCGTAGGCCCATGCAGATTGGCTTTTCAAATTGAAGAGCACTGTATTGCGACTAGAATGTTTTTGCATGCCGTTGCGGCTGCAGCGCCTTTGAAGCGGACGATTGCGGCATGAAAATAGGCGTTAACTTACATAAATCTACCATCAATAATATGATTATTTTGTGCGGATTAGATAGCGGTATGAGGGATGTGTGATGTTATCTTCCATGTATTTTTCATGTAACGCCACACTCACACGAAACATGGGTCTGTGCGCGCAGGAGCGGCTTGGGGCGGCTTGGGGCGATGATCGGGGGGAGAGGGGGGAAGGAGGGGGAGGGCAGGGGTGAGGGAAAATTTAAGTCTCCGATGACGTCTTTCGACACCAAAACGCACTATAAGCTCACTGTTTTTATTATTTTGTGAAGACGAGAAACGAATCTGTAGTAAAATCATGAGCGAGCGAGAGGGGGGGGGGGGAGGGGAGTAGTATGACCGTAGTGAGCGGTTGAAGCCTGCCACATTTACATGCACAATTAAACCACTAGCGGGAGCGGGAGTGTAGTCCTAGAGGTCCAACTATTGAACTACTTTATATGTTGATAATTGGAATTTTTTTGACAATTGCTAGAGATCAGCAGTAAAGAATGCCCCCCCGGTAGTGATGATGCCATTTCTTATTCTGAGACTTTTGTTAGGGGTCGAGTAAGCATATTCTAAAGTGAGAGGGGTGTCGCTCCCTCCCCCCCCCCCGCCCTAGAGGCTTGATCCGCCACTGGTAGGCGCTGGAATGGATGGGTGCTCCTTGGGTGCCGCCGCTTCTATAACTCAATGGGACTCCTCGCGAGGCGCGAACCTAAGCAAATATTGCTTTTCTTTTCGAGTGATTTACACTTACTGCTGCTCCACGGACTTGGGTGGATTTGTTGCAGTCTTTTTATTGACACGGTTTTTCTCCGATTTGAAGTAGTCGATTAATTTTACACTCGGCTGTTCGACTGCCGTGTGAAGCAAGGATTGCCTGTTAACGATGGTTTTTGCTCCGCGGTAAAACGTAACGTTATGTTTTCTACACGATAGTAATTTCAAATAACTTATTATCCTGCACGCGGGTATGAGAAGCCTATGTGTACAACATCGCCATGCTTTGACATGCATATCTCGCTCATGTAGACGAGCAGTAGACCTTGATGCAATTCATGTGTTTGATTCAACTGAGTATATGCCGCGAGTCAACAATAAATATTTGATGTTTCTTGGTATTTATGCGCCAGTCAAAGCTGTAGTTCGAGTAATGCTTTGGTCCAGTTCAACAATACTCTAACGAACGCTCAGCTGCCGCTTGATTAACGTTACTGCAACAGCTGCCGCTACTGTCAGACGCTACGGCTGCTGACCGCCCTCACTCATTCTCTGTTTGACCGCACGCTGGACAGCTTGTCTGTCTGTGGCGTTGTTTGTCTGTCTTTTTGTAGTGCGGTTTGACCGTTTGTCTGTGGTTTTATTTGTCTCTTTCATCGGATGCAGGCAACAAGTTTCACTGCTGCCTGTCCAACTGTACTGTACTCCACTGTCAGCGTCAGCGCACTTTGCCTTTAAGATGGTGTTCTAACGAACACCCTAGCGCATTGTTCAGTACTTGTAGCCCACTTCATCGCATTAGAAAAGCATTGCTATTACACAAATCTCGCTCGTTGTTGTCGCGATTTCCTGTTTAGAATGTTAGTCTGTGCCGATTTCTAATTTCGAACGGCGAATATTAATTCAGCGATATCGGATTGGACATCGGCGCGCTTGGTTTTGTGTCGAAGCGTTGGCGGGGCGAGCAACCTGATCTTGTTGCAAGCTCTCTTTATCATATAATCTCTGATGTGGACAACAGTTGCCGCTGTATAAATCATACAGGGCAGAAGTTGTAGAGGTATCACCTTGCGTCACGGCGCCGTATTGCATTACCGGGACTAATAACGAGGCATGTGAATATTTTCTTCAAAGCTAATGTTCAAAATGTATTCATTCATTCATTTTTTCATTTCTTCATTCATTTAATATAGTCGTACATTCAACTAGAGTTCTACAATTGAACGCTTAATCTTATAGAGTAAATCGGCAGTGGTTCATCAAAACTTTAAGCTACCGGTCCTGGCAATTTATCTATTGGTGGCGAAACGATGAAAGCAAATAGTTGGTTCAAAGCTGTTTAACTGGAGCAGTCTCCGAATCTCTACCGGACCTTCGTATGCAACAGGTCTGAGTTCCAGCAATCTGCAATCCAGCTCTCCCTCCCACTCATTACAATCCTTTACAGACAAGTTATAACCAAGCCCTTGTATCGTGTGTAGACACACAACAGTTGCCTTAGTTATAATTAGCGAAGAGAGGATCAGTTTCTCGCGGGTGCTGGTATCCAGTTCTCAAACGTCCACCGC
>JAQIWG010009025.1:0-10964 GCA_034695025.1 Chamaedrilus cognettii | reverse complement strand
AGCTGTGTACCACAATGACTGTCCTTCATATGACGTTGTTAAACAGTGGAAACATGTTGAATCACCGCCACCCAAGAGAGCCAGGACTCAACCATCCGCCGGTAAGGTCATGCTGTCAGTTTTTTGGGATCAGGATGGTGTCATTCTCACTGATTCCCTGCAGAAGGGTCACATCATCACTGGACAGTGCTACAGTAACCTCCTGATGAAGCTACATGAGGAAATCAAGAGGAAAAGGCGGGGCGTGCTGCGTAAGGGCATTTTGTTGTAGCACGACAATGCACCTGCTCACAGCTCTGTTGTGGTATGTCAAGCCTCGAGAGACTGTGGCTATGAAATACTGCCTCATCCGCCTTATTTACCTGATTTGGCACCTTCGGATTTCTTCCTGTTTTCCCAGCTAAAGTCTACTTTGCGTGGTCGTCGTTTTAACACTGATAATGAGGTCATAACTGTCACGGAAGAGTACTTTTTGAGCAAAAACGGGGGGTTCTACAAAGATGGCATAAGGAAGGTGAAGAATCGTTGAGAGAAATGTGTCACTTTGGCAGGTTCATACATAGAGAAAGACTAAAAACTAGTGAAAATTTCAAGTGTCTGCGACTTCTAGAAGTAGGTCAGGTAAAAAACTTTTTGAATGCCCCTCATATTGCTGAAAACAAACTAATTTGAGCCTCGTCTATTTTTACAGCCATTTCAAATTTTTGTTTAATGTTGCAAGTTGGATTCGATTAAATTTGCTAATATTTTAATAATTAGTTGAAAGATATTGTATCATTGTGCTTTCTTATCGTTGTTAGGTCGACGAGAAAGATCAATAATATTAATAAAAGAAAGCAATAATAAAAGAAAGCAACAAGGAAAAATGTCATCGGGATCAGGGTTCACCAGCGATTCTTCAATCTCTTCTACAGAAGAGCCATTGAACCTGGTGGGATTTATTCTGAATCTATTTTTTATTGATTGGACAGGTATGGTATCTAATTTTGTGGAAGTTGGCATTTTGAATAAATTATCTTGTGGATTCTATATTCTGTTACCAAAAATACTATATTTTAAATGGGTGCAATGCCAGAACTTGAAAGTCGGATTTAATAAAGAGCATTCAACTAAATAAAATAGTTAACCTACTATGATGAATGTCATTACTATGTTTTGTTACTACGGTACCGTGCTATTACTACGTTCCATTTTTAACTAGATGTGAAGTGTTACTATTTTCCTCTAGTTTTCTGTGATTGAAATGGGGCTACCGGTGCTCTATTAAAGACTTAATTTTTTTAAAGCAACTTTTTTCAATTTGCAATTACACAATCCTCAGTATGATATTGTATTATTATTAAGCAATTGTGGTTTAGATTTGCATCTATTGCTAGGCGCCGAAGCAGCAGCGCCGAGGATCGGGTCATGCCCCGGGGGGCGCTGGTGGTAACTACCCTCGCGTCTCCGACGACGAACTCATTGTCATGTCGGTGCGCGAGCTCAACCGCCGCCTGCGCGGCGCTCCCGCTGCAGAAATAGCACGACTCAAGCAGCTGCGACGCACGCTCAAGAATAGGGGCTACGCGGCGAACTGTAGAGAGAAACGACTGACGCGCAAGGAGGAGCTCGAGTTGGAGCGAGCGACGCTGAGGCGCGAGGTGAGATCTAGGGGGTGAGGGAGGAGGAGGGCATGGGGTGCTGTGTCTATGTTATATCCAGGAAAAAGTTTAGTAGGAGTAGTACTTCGAAAACGATTTTTTTTTTTAACTACTCGGATTTAGAAACTGGTAGGTGTAGCATTGGTTACTCGTAAAAATGGACGATTTTGGTAGTAGGTCTACACTAGGCCTACTCCTTTTTTGAAAGGCACCACTTCTGTTCTTTAAGAAGCAGGCGTAACGCTGCTCTTATTTTGTAAGGGCTAAACTGAACTCTGGTTGTATCTGTGAGGCTTTATCTGTGGTGTTATATCTGTGAGGTAGCCTCTATCTAAGGGCTTTAATATCTCATTGGTTCTGCTGCACTATTGTGAAGAAAAATAATGAAAAAGGCTTCAAAATAGCGCCATGCCAGACAGACTTGTTGAGGCTCGCTGCGTGTCGAGGAGAAGGCTGGAGTGGATGCTTTGCTAAGCAAAGTCGCAGAAGCAAAGTCGTAGAAAGTCTCAGTCGCAAAGTACATTTTAACCAAAATATTCGAGTAGGGGTTAGACTGAATTTTAAATATTCAAATTTTTGGGGAAATTAAAAAATTGTAAACAATTGAAGTCATTAGGCCTATATAGGATTTTGTATCATCTGGCATTAATTAAAAATGCTCCAAGGCTCTCTAGCTTATGAATTCTTTTAAAATGTTCACTGGGCCATTTGTACTTTGTCAACTCAAATGGAACAATCTTTCTGGAAGATGAACAAAAATTAATATTTTGATATACATATAAATTATGTATATATTTTAATTAATATACATTTTCAGTCTTGTTTGGCGCTAACTAGCCCTAGTGTGCTGCTGTGCCGTTAAACAACATACAATATATGCGTTTATACTGTGCGCTTTCAGGTGGCTCGGTTGGAGCGGCAGAATGAGCGAACACGCAGCGAGATCGCTACTCTGGCGCGGGACTACGAGGTTCTTAAGCGGAGGGTAGCGGGCGGCGCGAGCATTGTCGCGCCCCGCGTTACCCTACAGGTCGTGCCTAGACTAGGGGCGGACGATTAGCGGCCGCTCGCTGGGACTACTGTGAGTTGAAATAATATAAGAACTCTGGCCGAAGGGAAGTTCAATTGGAATTCTGTGCTGTTGTATGCGGAGAAGAAGCGTTTGCGGCTTCAAGTGTTGTGTTTTTTTTTGGGTCGAGTTAGATTATTAGTTAATGAATTAGTGAATTTGATTTCAGCTCTTCTGGTTGGGATTGAGCGAGATTGAGCATTTTTATATTTGGCAAGTGGGTTGCTGCTTGATGCCAATCACATTTTGTGCAAAAATTTGAGGCAATTACTGTCCCGTTGTGGCTGAAAATGACTGGTTTTAATTTGATTCTACGCTTCTCAAACTAACCCCATTTTGCAAGGGAGTATAGATGGATTTGAGACGATTTTTTATTTTGAGAAATAGGAAAAATGATTGATTCAGCTTTTAGAATTTAGATGGAACTATTGTGGATTCATCTCGTATAAAATGGGGTCGGCCTAGTTTAAGGATGCTCAATGTTTGCCATGCATGAACGTTAACAGTGTGCGTTGCACACTGTTAACGACAATTAATTGCTAGCTAGAGTAAGAGGAAGTATAATAAGCGATAAAGGCATCAGTTTATGGCTTGATATTAAGCCAGTTTTGTTTAGTTTTTGGCCTCTGCTTACTGCATGAGCCTATTAGTTATTTTGAAAAGAATCTAAATTACCTAGACGCAGTAAATTTTGTAACGGATGCTTTGTATCGTGTTCACATTTATTATTCTATTTTTGGAATAATATTGTGCTAAAAAAAATTTGCTGATGCAATTGCTCGATTAATAAAAAAGCTTGATGTCAAATGTAATTGATAAAGGATTATGCGGTGATCAACCCATTCAAAATCGGTATTTGAGACAGGTTAGATTTTTTTCAAAGTTTTGCTCTTTTTTGTGTCTTAGGTGTAGGTCTACTACTAATTTTTCGTGCGCCAAAGGCATAAGAATAATATGGAATGATCAATGATTATAACCATGTAATGCTTTGTTATGAAAATTGATATTGCAGGTAAGTGATCCTATAATAAATCTTTCAAGGACTCCTTCTATTAGAATTGAAGATTCTTTTGATTTAAATTTTGGTTTATTGCGGTTAATTAAATATTGCTGAAATGTATGAAATATGCACTATTCTTTAAATTAATAACCTTACGTTTATATTATTATTCAAATCATTGTGATATTACTTTGTATTTCAGAAAGAATTAAGAAAATTTCTAAAAGCAACTATGACTTCAGTGTTCATTAATTACTGTAGAACATGAAATTTTTGCTGCATATTATTTTCGCGGTTTTGCCTCCCAGAAGTTTGACTGCGCTAAGTTTTCACGTTTTTGAGGTCGCCCATTATATAACTACCTTGTGCAGCTGTATTTTTGCGCATGTAATTTTTGCGAGCATTACTGATTTGCGAAATTCGCCAAAATGACATGGACGTGAAAATTTGATGTTTTACGGTGTATCTTTCATGGTCTTTTTTGTTTG
Source organism: Chamaedrilus cognettii (assembly GCA_034695025.1). Taxonomy (NCBI): domain Eukaryota; kingdom Metazoa; phylum Annelida; class Clitellata; order Enchytraeida; family Enchytraeidae; genus Chamaedrilus; species Chamaedrilus cognettii. Next base: position 6,767 of record JAQIWG010009025.1, on the reverse strand, counting down.
ACAATCTTCCAACTACATTGAAAAAAAAGTCAAGGCTGGGCCTTATATAAGACGCTATATTTTGTCTGCAAACTATGAATGTAGGCTTGATACGAATACTAGGCTACGGAATAAGTACGTTTAATTAGAGTTCACAAAGGCTGAATTATTTTAAAATAAACTAAATTCGATCTGGTAATTGAGTCGCATAATGTCAAACGGTTACAATTTTTAATATTTCATTTAAATATTTATCAAAGAATACAAAGTCATGAAAAAATGTACAACGTTGTTTTTAACAAGATCCACAAATTTTTATAATCATACTTCTTCAGGATTATTAGGCTGCTCAAACACAAAACCCCTCTGCCATGATTATAATCTATAAAAAAAAATCATAAAGGCCCAGTCGTTCAATAGGGAGTTATTTGGTTTTAAATAATCATAGAACAAAAATGACGTCACGATCCAATCAGATCGCGCAAATTCGATCCAGGATTGTTTGAATAACGCGCCGATATTGGGGAGTTATTCAAATAATCCTGGATCGTTCAACTATAGTTCAAATAACTCTATTGAGCGACTGGGCCTCACAGTATCTACACAATACTTGTACAGCAATCGCCCTATTAGGCCGTGGTGGATAAGCCATCAAAATATGAAAATATGAACAGTGAGCATGCATGACAAAAATACTATGACTTTGTACGTGTGACATTCTTAGCGATATGAAATCCTGCAAGCAACGAATTAAGCAATTGGAAGTGAAACTTTAAAAAAACACCAAATAATAATGAAAATTCCATCTTGAACAAGATACTTGTAGTCAATTGTTTCCAAGCGCGCAAAAATGCAAAAGTGATAATCACCACATTGCCAGTCATCAGAGAACAATCTCATCTAGGAGCTAATAATAAACATTAATCAACAAACATAAACCAGTACTGCGTGTACACTAAGGTTAAGTTTTTCCATCAAGTGTTAAAATTTCATCAGCGGTCATGACGCACTCAGGGTATTTATAGCTTGATCAAGGATTTACTTTGCGCCATGTGATTGGTTATGTGCAAAAAAATCTCGGATTCAAATTTTAATACTTGATTCAAAAATCAGGCCTAAATTTACTAAGGCCGGATTTTTCCATAGAGTGTTATAATTTAATCCGAAGTCATGACATCATCTCATCCAATCAGCATATTTGATGCTCCAACAAGGATTTATTTAACGCCATGCGATTGGCTATACAGTTAAATCTTGGATTTAAATTTTAACACTCGCTGGAAAAACTGCCTATATTTGTATACTAAGAAGCAGTCCACAATGCCTGCATAATTCTAAGATTAGTAACTACAGATAATCAACAGTCTGGCGAAGATTGTCGGTGTTTGTCAGAGAACTGCGGCCGATGTTCCGGGGGGGAAAAGTGCGATGTTCTTGTCGCTAATCTTGAAGTGCATGGAACGCGTCTCGGCGCACAATCGGGTCAAACGAAAATCCACCGTCAGCTGCAATGAAGCACACAATGCAAAAGATTAAAAAGTCGTGTCATAGAATAATAAGAATTAATACCATTACCGTATTCATAATTCTAAAACTAAAAAATTCTAGCTCATAAATAAAATTAAACCAAAATCAATTAAAGCACACCTCAAAATGTTTCAAAAAATCACTTAATTTTACCTTCTACAAATTCTACAAGACTGTATTACTATAGAGAATACCAAAATAGATAAATATGTCAATACTACGGGCATTACATATTTAATTAAAAATTTAGATCCTGGCCAGCAATTACGTTACTCACTTCTCCATCAACGTCGCGGCAGTAGCCGGTCCTCAAGGGGCTAACGCGCGCCACGAGATCCGATCGATACCCTATCTCGGTACAAAGCCTCACCATATCTTCATCCCCCGCATCGCAGTGTGTCAGGCAGAGAAGCGCCCCTCCACCCTCGCCCCCTGAGGGAGTGGGGGTACAAACGAGCCCCTGCAGGTACCCCGCAAATGTTGCAACGTCGCCGACTGCGAACCCCAGAGCAATCAGAATCGACAGGTCGTCCACAACAAGCAAAACTGTAGAATTGGTGTTAGGAAGAATTGATCTTTGGTGGTCCAGTGCCCCCTTGATTTCTAAATACAGAACCTTTAAGCAGTCACGTTCTTCTGGTTTAGCACAAAACAGTTCAGGACACAGTGGTGCTCGTTGCTTCAAGCACTCCGCTCCTGTCAACTTATGACCTCCCGACTTACAATCATTCGCATATTCGTCGATTTGCTTTGCATCCTTCAAGGTGTTCATGGGTATATCTGACTCAGCAGATTTAGCGTCTGGTATTTGATCTACACCCATATAGTTATTTTCTGCCCCCTTGGGATCACATTTTTCCTCGGAATGTTGTGAACACGACGGGCTGCAATTTATATCCTTTTCCGCACGCTGATCACCCCGAGCCGAGCTCCGCCGCGCGATGTCCCCACCGATGGATTTCAGCGCCTCGATGACGACAAACCTTCCCGCACTGCGGTGCTGCGAGAGGTTGATGCCCAGCTTGCCCGCCACGCACGCGTAGTGGTTGAACGACTGCGCCAGCGCCAGCAGGCAGACGTTCTGCCCCGCGCGAAGGTACGCGGATATGAAGTGGTGGACGAGGAAGGAGGCATCCGCCCCGCCCACGCCGGACTCGACGACGGAAATAGACGTTCCGTCGGCCGGGATACCTGCGCTTCGTCCCGAGGTTTCAATGTTTAGAAAGCTGTTCAATTCAGGGAACATGGCTGCGTTGTAAATTGACGTAGCTCTGGTAGCAGTTAAAACACTACCCTACCTTATATATAAACACTTTCTAGTAAAAGGCTAATTAAAATTAAATTACAAATTCATGTGATGATGAGAGCGATAATAAAAGCAATCGAGTTCAGTGCTACCACTCAAAATATTCACAGGATAAATAAATATTATTATTAAATTTTTTCTGACAGATTATGCAAAATAATAATAATAATCAATTTTCTGCAAGAGCTCGCCCTGGAATGATCTTGAGTAAACTCCAAACACTGCAGAATAAGATAATACTATGCCTATAACCAGGGAGAGCTTAGTATTTTTTAAATGACACAAGTTCGTATCACTTTATTAAAATACACTACAAACGTCATAGCCAGAATAGAACCCACAGTCATGCAGGCTATCTGTTATGATTCGTAATCAAAATGAAAGCTCGAATCTTTTAGAATGTGATTTCTGTAATACAAAAGCATTTAGCGTCCACTCTGCAACACAGCCCAATTCACGCCGGTCTCTCCCGTGCTATTGGCCATAGCTAGATCCCCCTCAAAAAAAAAGTTGAGCATTGATTCGACTGCCAATTCTCTAACTGCACAACTCAACCAAAGAATACAGAATGGACATAGCATTGTCGGACAGTGGCTTTGGCAGAAATGACTCCTGAAAGCCGCCATCTAGAACTCAATTTTATGCAGTTAATGGCTCGCATTCGATGATGCGTGACGGCATAGGCCTGCACTGACAACGTACACAATATAGTCCAAACCAGTGGTTTGTGTGGGCTCATTTCTCACTGACTAATGCCATATTCAGCTCTTGTTTTAAAGTCTTTGGTTCCAACTAGCAGCCGTTACACATCACGTGACAAACAAGCTGTCATAGGAAGGTGGCGCCACCCCCACATTACATCCAGTGCGTGTTTCAGTTCTTTCCCTTTCAATTTCAAACTGGCCTGACACATCGCTTCCGACATCCCCGCCACCCCTCCTATCTCGTCGCTCAGTAACCCCTGACCCTGCTTGTGCAGCAGAAGAAACATCGGCCACTATAGAAAACGTTAGTCCGCCTCCTCGATACCCAGCTCCCTCTTCAATCAATCGTCGTGACTCTGCATCGGAATACGTATTTTGCGCGCTGATTGATCGAACATCTGTCTCTTGAAGAAAATTACCCGCAGGAAATGCCCGATAGAGGACGGCTGAACGAGTCGTTTGCTGCGGGGAACCAGTCCTTCCTACTGACCCCTGCCCCCTCGTCGGTGACCTTGATTGACCCCCCCTGTAGCCTCTCGAATCATCCCTCGTGTCCCCCCTCGAATGGCCGTCCTCTGTGTAGTTCCGGGCTGTGAGGCGCTGGCAGAAAGCCAGGATGGCTGGCTGGTTGACGCAGGCGAAGCGGCCCAACGTGACGACAGCTATTGCGATGACGAGCAGCCCGATACAAAGACCGGCGAAGCGACTGAGCTGATCCCTACGCTCGTCCTCTTCTGGAAAAAGCAAGCGAAGCGGTTGCATGTTAGTAACAAACTTTTTCTTACCTAAGTTTGATTGAAAAATTGTGTTGAATCAGCATTATGTTAACGAGTCAACATTATATAACAAGTTAACAACGTTCATTAATCATTAAACTGAAAAGCTGCAAAATAACCAAGCTATTAGCTATTTAATTAAAAGCAATGCCATTGAGATACTGCAAAAACAAAAATTTTCGCATGCATGTTATTTTGGCGAATGTTGCGAATAGGTCAAACTCGCAAAAATTACATGCAGCGAAAACAGAGCTGCAGAAGCTATTATGACGGGCAGTCCTCAAAAACGAGAGAATTATGTGCAGCTAAATTTAAGAGAAGCATCATCGCCAAAAACATGCAGCAAAAAATTCATGTTTCACAGTGACCACAGCAGCTGCCCTAATGTATAGATTGCTACTGACCCCTCGTAAACTACAACCTGTGTGCCTGTAGAAAGTTGAGGCCCTCGTCGTAACAGGAAAGACGAAAGGCATCGTGGATCGCGTGCTAACGACCGGGCCAGAGGACGACGGGCTCCAGGGCACAGAGTGTGAGGCCGTGGATAGGTTAGAGACTGCTGGAATGGAGGACAGAGTTGTGACATTAGGAAAGGAAGGATCATGGACAAGACTCAAGTTGATGGCGATTGACTGGGGAGCGAGCTGGGGGCAGTGAAGCGTGCAGACGAACGATCCCTGGTGACGCGATTTCAGTTTGACGATGATGAGAGTAGACGTGGGCGCAGTTACGTTCCGTTGATCTTGAGTGAACGGGAACTGCTGCCGCATGGCAAATAATTGATGTAGCATGCAATTATTTAAAACTTGCATCAATACCCATTATTGTGATATTTCAATAGTCAAAATTAGGCTACAACAATTAGACATCATCGCTGTAATAGAGTAGCTGCATTAAGACAACAAAACATCAAAGTTTCAAGCGACGACGCATCTGGTGTAAATTAAATGATGACAACTGCCACAAACGTTATGTTTGAGTTGTCAAATGACTAATATTATATCTGTTTCAATTGAAAATACAGCAAAGCATGAAATTTTTGCTGCATGTTACTTTGTCGGTTTTGCCTCTCAGAAATTTGGCTGCGCTTAATTTCTTCGTTTTTTGAAGACTGCCCATACACATGTACATGTAGCTTCTCCAACTTTATTTTCGCGCACCCAATTTTTGCGAGTTCTACCGATTCGCAAATTCGCCAAAATTACATTTACGAATGACAGTAATTTGATTATCGGGCAATGACGCAGCATTTTACTGTTTGACTGGATGCGTGCTGCGTTAAGCCGATCCACGTCAAGTCGAGCCGACAGTCGCTCTGTCGGTTGGCGGGCACGCGACCAGACAGATCCGCGGTGCAGTCCAACTCAAAGTGATCACCGAGACGAGGCGACCGAGGCATGAACTCAATGTACATGTAGACTTCAGCTGAAAATAAAAAAGTGAACTTTAGTTAATAGCCTAATATCGAATACTACACCGAGTGCGTGTCTGCATGACATTGAAATATTTATTTGACCGAGCTTACACGATGTACTCCTAAGGCTACTAGCTTGATTGACACAATACCAGCTGTAATCCCATATTACTCGTGGATTCCTACATGCATCCCAAACCGGTTACAAGTCTAAACTACAAAAAATCTAGTTCTACCAACCCGCAGGCTCGCATACGACGGATCGAAGGACACAGAAGACCCAGATCAGCAGCACTCCGATCCGTTGATAGGCCACGAGATGCTGCGACAGGCGTACAGGGGACGTTGCCTTCTCACCGCGACGGCCAGAGGGAGCACTCATTGCACAGTACAACGCGTACGTCAGGAAATCGTCCTATTGCGCGTCCGATAGATTATTATAGGAGCCTAAGAATACAGAGGCCGAGTCTTCTCAGTCTACTCCCGCTCGTTTAATTACTAGTCCATAATAATTGTATCATAGTCCCTAAACGAGAGACTACCCTAGTGGTTAGGCTCTGGTTTTGGTCCTTAAGGATCTTACATTTTTGTACATGACATTGCAGCGTTAGTTGTGTACAACACAACAAACCGCGCGTATCTAGGCCACGTGTATTGGCATGACATGGTGCAGGTCACGATAACTATGAAGTGTCCTGGAGGCGCGAGCACAGCCTAAGCATAATGCTTCGCTGAGTCCCAGTCACCCGCTCGCTATCATGTCGCAGGCCGAAACTAGTGTGGGCTACAACAGGCTATTTGTAGCCCGCAGTGCTTGTATCCTGTACCGTAGAATAGCATGGGTAGCAGAACGCTAGGCCTCTAGGCTAACAAACATGTTGGGTCTACTTGCCCACTGCAGGGCCTGTCGGCAGGCCTACATGTCATAGCTTCAAAAGCGCCTCTATTTAATTCTTATATTTAAACAAAAGTTGAAATTGAAGTTGATAAATTGTAATGGTAGAGTATAGCATAAAGCTTCTCGAAAGTGACTCAGGCGCGAACTAAAGGCCAGGGCTCAG
>JAQIWG010009024.1:0-10966 GCA_034695025.1 Chamaedrilus cognettii | reverse complement strand
ACATCACGGATGGTGTCACATCATTAATCACATCACGGATGGTGTCACGTCATTAATCAGATCACGGATGGTGTCACGTCATTAATCACATCACGGATGGTGTCACATCGTTAATCACATCACGGATGGTGTCACATCATTAATCACATCACGGATGGTGTCACATCATTAATCACATCACGGATGGTGTCACGTCATTAATCAGATCACGGATGGTGTCACATCATTAATCACATCACGGATGAAGCCGACTATTGACAATTATCTCCAGTCACGTTGTAATTTAGTATACTCTATTTAAACAGTAGTTTTAACGTTGAAAACTTTTTTGAAATATCTAATGTAAAAAATACCAGAGGAAATAGCTTTCAAATTATCTAAAAAGATATGTAATGGAGACAGGAGGAAAAACTTTTTTAGTCAACGGGTGGTTAACAGCTGGAATAGGCTGCCGCAAAAAGTTGTCGAAGCGGATACTGTTAACTGTTTTAAGAACAAACTTGACAAATTTGAATATTACTAATTAAGGGAATGTTTGGAGTAAGAAATATTGTACGTAAGCTAAGTACGTTGTAAGCTAAGTTAAGTTAAGTTAATTTTGTTACAATTCCACTGCAGAGACAGAATGATTTCTACAGCCGCCTGTATAGAGCGACTTACAAAAGGGGCGTATAAGAAGCGTATAGCGGGCTAACGCCCATCTCCCCCCCCCCCTCAAGGCTAAAGTCCTCCTGAGGACGATTGTTTTGTTAAATATACATTTGCTGTTATCAGTCGACCTAATGTCAAATTTAAGATTAACGAAGAACATTTAATTTGTATCACTACGCGTATTGGTCAAGTTACTCCTGCATTAGACCTGATATGAAGCTTTATCATTCGACACGAAATCAGATAGGCGTAGGACTACTCCACTGGACATATTGAGCCTAAGCCTAACCAAGCATGCAGGTGTCGTCTAAATGCCAACGCGCTTGTTCTCTCATCTGGCCTATTCTAAGATGAAAACAAAAAGTTCCGCTTGCGAACACCTTTTTAATAGATCCACATTATCAACAAAGTTTCACTTCAATTTTTCACGACCGGTGTAGAAATGCAGAAAATCTCACGACAATTAATCGAAATAAATTAACACTACAACGTCAATCCCGCGCATGAAACAGCGCGTTCGTTCCTGGATACACAATAAAATGATGTCAAACCAATGATTGGTACCAAAGTCAGATATAAAAGTTCCATAAATAAATATGGCAATGAATAAAATATCTCAGTCGGAATGTAGGCAGTTAGCACAGGCTTAACGCCCACGATGCGTCAAAAATAAGAAAAATGGCAAAAATGCAGAATACTGCAGCGAATGTTGGTTTAGCGTAGGTTTGAAACCGCGCTTCGTCAAATGTTAGCAAATAACAAATTTTAAAATCTTCCACGCTTCGAATATAACCAAGCGAACAGCTTGCACGCAATAAAAAGTTATAGGCCGTGATCACTTTGAATCATAGGCCAAACGGTTAAATCGTAACAGAACTTGTATTATATCTAGCACCAAATTATCAAGTTAACAGAGTATAGATGTGATAAATGAACAAATGTTTTTCCTCATGTAAAATGTCCATATAACAATTTTCATCCCGCCATTTATTTCAAAAAACAATCACGCATAAATTTTATGCCGATTAACTCCTGAGTTGAATGTAGTTTTAGAAAAGATATCCGCAATTAGCATACACATTAAAATGCATATTAAACGTGTTCTAGAATTTTTAATTAGCGCATAGCGCCGCGGTTGTAATGCAAGGACACAAAATTCATCGCGCGCGAATTACACATCACAACGACAAATCACAGCTCACGCTTCGATTCTAAAAATCACCACATCACTAGTCTAACGTCCTATTGCTCGACCTCGACTTAAGTTCAATTTAGTTTAGTCGTCCGAATTAACCAATCAAATTATTCGATACAAAACTCTCATAGACTTTCATTGGCTAATTCTGACTATGAAATTAAATTCGCGCTTTAAACGAGGTGGAGCAACTATGAGTAACACCACCAGAAACAATGTTACAGAAATAGTTTAGCAAAAATCTTCTCGAATAATGACGCGGACACAATGACCCAGTTGCCGCAATGTTCCCTCTAAGCTGCGTGCATGCGCGGCCGCTCACAGATTCCCGAGACGCCACATGCAAAAATTAAATGCCGCGCACTCAAATTTGGGCCGTCGACTTATAAATTGTAAATAGAACAGATGAAGCAAAAGATGATTTTGAAAATCAGACAATATTTTCCGAAAAATTTTGCATTTCAAAATATTGCTGCAATAGAATAGTCAAAAACTTAAGTTAATATTCAAGAAGAATTCATTCTCTTCTTATAAATAACACACGAATTATCACTTATCAAATCACTCAGATCTATAAAACTCGGAATAAAACTCATAATAGCAGAAGAAAACAATTCAGAAAGTGCAGAAAGAGTTGGCCAAAACAAATATAAGTGCGCGCACAACTTTTTCTGGCCCGCTCACTTGCATTTTTGCTTAGAGGGAAGATTGCCTAAAGCAGCAAAAATCGTCATGCAAAAATATCCTCCGATAGCCATCAAATCCAAAACCACACGAACATCGCACTCAAAGGAAAACCTTCGCACGCAAAACAGCCAGCATCGGCTTCTGCCCAAGCACACGCCTAAGACCCAAAACCATCAATCTTCCCAGCTCATACACGCATACCGCCATGATCAAAACCACCAAAAGTGCGCACCCCAGCAGCACCCCGATGACATCCAACGAGAAATACTTATACAGCGGCATTCCTGCCCCACCAGACCTCAAATGCTTCGCGCCTTCATGACGTAACACATACTCGACCCAGAATAGGATCCTTTCCGTGGTCGTCATTGGTTGGTCTCGCAGCAGGTCAGCCAATCGGCGAGCGTTATCCGCGAACACGTGATCACTGAGGACTCTCTGCAGTGCGGCATACATGGACTCAGCGGTCAGGGAGTAGATGTCCACCTGTACAAGAGCGCAGTCAAAATGTAGTCAATTAACATACGCCCTAATCAATTAACATACGCCCAATCAATTAACATACGCCCAATCAATTAACGTATGCCCAATCAATTAACATATGCCCAATCAATTAACATACACTCAATAAATTAACATGCACCTAATCAATTAACATATGCCCAATAAATTAACATACAGTCAATCAATTAACATGCACTCAATCAATTAACATACACTCAATCAATTAACATACACTCAATCAATTAACATACACCTAATCAATTAACATACACTCAATCAATTAACATACACTCAATCAATTAACATACACTCAATCAATTAACATATGCCTAATCCAACCATGATGTTTCAGCAAGAGTGAAAAAAATTGCAACAATGCACTATAAACCTAGCGTTTTACAGCAGTTTTTGAAACTGGGTTCGAATCATGAAAAACTTGCACAAATTGATGAATCTAGATGCTGCAAATCTCATCACACAAGCGAACACCTCGCATTTCTTCTCAATTGTTTTCATTTACAACTGCAAAACTGCTGTTTCTGTGCAAAACTTCACATTAGAAACTTGTTTGTTGTAGTTTAGGGACCGTGCATAGCACAGAGACTAGACAATATACAGTCCGATTTTGTGCCAGATAGCCGGAGCAGAACCCAGTTAATCTAATCCGCCTTCTTTAGTCGCCTTTTACGACTCGCCCTGAGAGCTCTGGGCTGCAAGCGAATTCTTTGTTCCCCGGCCAGCACACACATCAGAATATGCCCAGACCTGGATCCCAATGCGGAGGTGCTCGGATATCTTTGCTGCATTATTCAACTGATCCCCCGACAGCGGAACTGCGAGGACCGGTACGCCAAAGTGCGCGGCCTCAAAGAGCGCGTTGAGCCCGCAGTGGGACACGAAGAGACGTGTGTGGGGATGGGCGAGGAGGCTCGCCTGGGGGAGCCACTTGAGGAGGCGCACGTTGGGAGGGAGGGCGGTCGTGTTGCGGACGTCACCGTTGTGGCGCCAGACGACGCGCTGAGGCACGCGACCGAGGGCCTACGATAGCGTTGGACAAAACAAATAAATAAAAATGCTTTCTATAACTAAAACGATCCGCTCAAAAATCAGGCCATTTTTGACTCAAAAGGCGCACTCATAGAAAGCCCTACATTAGCAAAATGTGGACTAGTTTGAGACATCTATCTGTGCTGACATGGGTTGGTCTGGGTTGGTCTGAGTTGGTCTGGGTTGGTCTGGGTTGGCATGGGTTGGTCTGGGTTGGCATGGGTTGGTCTGGGTTGGCATGGGTTGGTCTGGGTTGGTATGCACCGCAGTAAAGTTATTCCGTTGTACATCTTTTGTCCCTAGTGGAGTTGTACTATGGACGCTGACAGTGGTTAAAGTGGAAAGCAAGAAGTGGGGGGTCCCATATAGAAAAAGTCAACTACGCTACAATGGCAAATAAATGCTTTTTCTTGCCATTTTTTGGAGTGTGCAACGTACAACATGTAATGTGTAAAATATAGTCGGATATTTGAGCGGCTCTGAGCGGCTCAGGGCGACTCTGCAGGGCGGCTCTGCAGAGCGGCTCTGAGCGGCTCTGACCAGCGGATCTGCGGAGCGGCTCTGAGCGGCTCTAAGCGGCTCTGAGCGGCTCTGTCATGCAGATCCCTTCACATGGCCTATGCTAAGTAAGTTAGCCTACTGTAAATATAAAAGATTCTGGTCGTTCGTTTATGGAACAGGATCCCAATATTATTGGAAGTGCCGGGTCTCAGATTGGAGATGCCGGGTCCCACATTTGAGGTGGCGGGTCCCTAATATGAGGTGCCGGGTCTGAGACCCGGCGGGACCCGGCCCACATTACCACTGGTTGCTGATGCTATAGGTTTAGACCTTATCCTAATAGTTATTGTGGAAACCTTGTCTGCTTGTATCTAGTTCAGTTTTTCTTCTCCTTATCTATAGTACCGTGCCAGATAATTATTTATGATTGGCGTCAGGAAGGGCATCCGGTCGTAAAAACCCAGCTTCAGCAGTCATCATCAGGGTGCAAACAACCCGTGCAAAAACATGGACATTAACAGATTAGACGACAAAAAATCAGTTAGTTTAGTTAAGTTTTCCGTAAATAAAAGATCCAAATAAAGTAGATCTTAATATGGAACAGAGGAAAGAAGACTTATATTGGTATTCACCATTGCGAGTTAACCTCGAGTTGGTCAATCGGCGAGTTGAAAGTGACCGTTGTCAATCTCCTATGCCTAGCGTGACGTCACTCAATCCGCCGATTGAGCCAACTCGAGGTTAACTTGCAATGGTGAATACCAACATAAATTTGCTTAAGGAATCATGAGTCAATCCACGCCTCCCACCTGGAGAAAGAGATCAGTCCAGTCGTGTCCAAACTGTCGGATCAGTGTCCCGAAGCTGAAGACAATAGCCCCGTGCTCTGCCGCGCCGTCCATAAAGTCCTGGAGGTCTGGGGGGAGGGGCTGAGGGTCCGGGACCGCGAATCCTCCGATCAGGATCGTGTCAGGATCGACTGGAGCGGCATACTCCAGGGCAAAGTCAGAGTTGACCAACCTGAAAGTTTATTACAGAACATTGGACTTAGGCTCAGTTTTTCATCAAGACTTAGACATAATCTCGTTTATCAATTTTTCATGAAGCATTAGGCCATGTTTTCAAGACAAGACTTAGTCTAGTGCTTGATGAAAAACCGGCCTAAGTTGATGAAAAACCGAGCTTGATGAAAAACCGAGTTTAAGTAAAGTAGATCTAGGCTCGGTTTTTTATCAAGCATTGGACTTAGGCTCGGTTTTTCATCAAACATTGCTCGGTTTTTATCAAGTATTGGGCATAAGCTTGATTTTTTTACCAAGTATTTAGACGTAGGCTTCACGACGTTGGGCTTCATCAAGCGTCAGACTTCCCCTTGAATGATTAAATTTTTTTTTATGCTGCGGACAAAGCACGTTGATATATAAAAAAACCAAAAGTAGCACCAATATTTCTTACTGAACACAAGGCAGGTTTTCATAACCCTGTTTAAATTAGTAAGTATATTCGTCGCTGTGAATAGATTCGGCCTTGACCGAGCTGCGTCGTGTTTCGACGACGCGGGTCGTTGTTGTCTTGCGACCAACCGGCATGAACACTTCAAGCCAGCTTCGCTGTGAAACTGGGCCATGGTTAGGCCTAAATTTCTTTGTGCTGTCTATATTTGGACCGTTAGCAGCCGGTTTTCGGACCAGACAGATAGATGATTAATGCAGACAACCCTGTGGCTTCGCTGCTGGGATTTAGTCCAGAATTGTGTTAAAAGAATTCTCTATATAGAAATGATTTAGTCCAAAACTGTGTTGGAATGTCCTTTCGGCTGGCCTAAGCAATTTGCTTTGGTATTGTGTTACAAGGCCTTCAATGATGTGTTCTGGTCTAGAACTGTGCCAGAAAAGTAGGCCTAGTTCGCATAGGTGACTGTGATTCAGTCAGGAGCTGCGTCAGAGGAGTCCTCAACAGTGTAATGTAGTCTAGAACTGTTTTAGAAGAGTCCTCGACGAATTTAAACCACCTTTGCCAAGAGTGCACGAAGTGACTCGAAATCTTTGCAACTCACGGGATTCAAACCGAGGCGCTATCGAGCCCACAATCCGATCTCCACAACATAGACCACTCGGCCACAACGCTTCGTCCCTGTTTTTTACTAAAAGGATGTTTTCGAAATGACATCAACATGGTGCCCATGACGAAGGGAGGTCCCCGATGACGTCTTTCGACGACGAAACGGACTATAAGCTCAATATTATTATTATCATTATTATTTTAAAGAGAATAGAGCTATGGTGGACTGACTTGAGCGCCGCCCGGTTGTAGCTATCGTCAATAGAGAGGGTGACGTTGATGCCAAGACGACTCTTCAGGGCCTCAAAGGGTACATGCATCCTCATGATGGCCGCAAACCCACGATCGTACATCACCTGAGCATAGTAGCGCATATCCTAGTTACTGTTTAATTTTATTCAAATAGGCAATGTATTAATTCGACAACATGGCGGAGGATCTAAAATCAAAAGGCATGTAAATGAACAATTCCATAAGGGCGCTGCTGACAGGGATGTTTGGAGAGCGCTCATTCGGCCCCATCGTCACTCACAGAGCTGACAGACGGACCAGAAGAAGAGAGAAGAAGAATATCTTAATTCCCTTTTGACATTCCTACATTTCTTAGTTTATTGCATTTCTTTTCATTTACATATGCCGTTGTATTGATTGAAGTTTTGTAAATAAACAACAAAAACAACAACAACAATAATCCTATTGTAAGTATTCACCTGGAAGTTAGCCAAATGTACAAAGTTTAGGTTCATAAACAATTAAGGATTGCAAGTCCTGCTTGTGGCGCTACCCTCAGACGCCAAAACAGACCGTAAAGTCGCAAACTCATGATACTTTAATGTTCACCTTCATGATGAGGTTTGTCACCCGCTCGCCGAAGGTCATGTTGGTGGTGAAGGGGGCGATGCCCGCAGGGAGGTAGGAGGGGGGGCGGGGGTTGCTGTCCCAGTGACCGAGCCCCGTCGTGACCAGCAACACAAAGGGAAGGTCGAGGTAGTCGGCCAAAATCTGGCGAACACGCGTAACGTTACTCTCTTAATAATTAACCAACTGATCCAAATTAACAAAAAAACACAAGATTTTCTTCGATTTTTTCTAGGTCAGACATTCTAAAGTATGAAAAAACATTCAAAATAAAGTATGATTTTCAGTATCACCGCTTGCTTCATCTGCTCTGTGTTACAATTTCTCAGTCAACGGCCAAAATTTGAGTGTGCGGCGTTCAATTTTTTCTGCGCGGCGACTCTGAGATCTGTGCTCGGCCGCGCACGCGCGCAGCTTAGAGGGAACATTGGGGCCGTTTACCCTGCTGCAGGGGTCGGCAGCCTCCAACACCAGAAGATCATATCCAGTTCCCTTCAGTCGCCCCAGCAGCTCAGCGTCAGAGAGGATCCTCTCGCAGTAGCGCACCGACGTGTCGACAAAGGCTGCGAGTCTGTCGGCGATGGGAGCCTGCAGCATGAAGTCGAGGCTGTCGTAGTCGCAGACAGGGACGAAGTTCTCCGGGGAGGGGAAGACGACCAGGTTGACGCCGCCGCGCGCTGGCGGTGGGGTGTTGGAGTTTTGTGGTGCAGTTGGCTTTGGGGGTTCGCCGTTTTTCAGCGAGTCTGAACAATGCAATAAACTTAGAAAAACAGTGTTAAGGTTCGAACAGACGTTATGGAAAACCTAATGCACCATGCGTATGAAAGATATACAATGTCAATACTCTGTTTCGTTAAGCGATAGGGAGGGTGGCTAACCGGGGCTATAGGGAGGCAGAGCCAGTGATGCATTTCTATTCGGATTGCGAATAGCACTGCAAATATTAATTTGTAGTGGGGTAAATTGAGACGGGAGAAGAGACGAGAAGAGAGAAATTTGAATTTGGCTTATAGTGCAATAAACTTCTTCAAGTTCTTCTTCAAGCTCGTGCAACAAAATTCTTAGAAATAAAATCTGAAGGAGCACTTTAGCAGATTTCAATAATTATGGTATTATTGATAAAAGATACAGAACCCGAAGTATCATATCTATAGATTTTTGATTATGGACAACAATAGTTGTTCCAACTTCCTTTAGTTTTTGTTTGCAAATTGTCACATTTTTGTTTGCGATAAGTACTGTCAAACGTGAATTTTCGCGTGCATGTAATTTTGACAAATTTCGCAAATCGGTAAAACTGATGAAAATGACATGTGCATAAATAAACCGGTGAAGGTACATATCAGTCTGCGACAGACCAAAAATTAAGTGCAGTTAAGTTTTCTGAGGCAATACCGCGAAAATAACATACTGCAAAAAAAATTCATGTTCTACAGTATTATCTGATTAATGAACATACCAACGGTTTCATTGACACGAGGGTCGGTCTCTGATTCGTTCCTTATTTTCCCCATGTTTCCCTCGTTCTTGTTCCTGTTCCCGCCAAACGCCTCCCATTGGTCGCCAGACAGAATGAGACAAGAGAAGGAAGAGTCGCGGACCAATGCCGCGCGTTCCCAGCCGTAGCCGCATCCCGTCTTCGGCGAATCGGCTTCTTCCTTTGACACTGCGTGACCTTTGACTTCTTTTTGAGCTGACCTGACCTGATCGACGGCTGCTCGCTGCTGATTGGTCGACCTGACCTCATTCTCGACGGCTGCTTGCTGCTGCTTAGTTGGCTGCTGATTGGTTGATTGAGTCACATGATGCGCGTAACCACTGTATGCGGTGCTGACGAGCATGTCTACATTGTGTCCTCCATCGGCCAGGACCTGGTACACAAACAAATAACAATGATAGGTATGAGCCTACAATAAAAAAGTACACACACACACTCGCGTGCGTTTTGCGGCTGCATTCCCCGTTTACGCTGGGGTAGGCCATTTGCAGCCGTGAACACCCGCCCTCCACTTTATCCTATCCGTCGCATCCTCGCTTCCTAATCAAGTAGCTTTCGTATCCTTCTCTGTCAAGTTCTTTCACAGCGTTTCCGGTCTCCCTGTAAGGCTGCTCGCCGCTGATTGGTCGACCTGAGCTCATTCTCGACGGCTGCTCGCTGCTCATTGGTCGGCTGCTGATTGGTTGATTGAGTCACGTGATGCGCGCAGCCACTGTATGCGGTGCTATTCTTCGATGCGGGGCATATTCTTCTATTTACCTCATCGTAAATACAATTCCGCATTTGGCTCTTTTCTCAACGGACCCCCCTGCAATCTCAGTCGGCTTTTTTTTACCGGCTCCCCCCATTCCTTCAACACCATTTTAGCTCTCAAATTTCCCATAGTGAGATAATAATACTGTTCAACTCCTAAAAAGCGCATTTCTTTCAACATAGTTCAAATAAACCCCCATGGTTGCGAAATTGCGTAGACAAAAATCGGAGCGATTCTGACTTGGCCGAGTCTTTCAGCGGCGAGCAGGTGCGAGTTGAGGCAGTGTCCGTAGGGGTAGAGAAGTATCCTCGCTCCCTCAACCCCCCCGGGGGCCTGCCCCACCCCCCAGAGCAGCGCCAGGGTGACCCAGGGCAAGAGCGACATGGGGCGGGCTAGGGGAAGCAACGCAGCTCCGAACTCTGCAGCCGACATTGTTGAGTGTCCCACCTGAAAACGAGTAAGCCTGAATTTTACTCTATGCCATAATTTGAATCGTGCTAATCGGCTGGATAGGGTAAAAAGTTATCGCGGTTTATGTAAAAGTAAAAGTAGCCAAATTAATCCCCCCCCCCCAGGCTCCCATAACATTTGGACGGGGAAAGATCGGCTTGGAACACTTTCACTAATCCGAGAAATGTCTCTTCCTCCCAAAAAACTTAGGAATATAGAATAGGCATGAGTTTGGTGTGGATTAATTGCGAATATATGATTACGTGCACTATTGTTCAAATTTGATTGATAATTCTATTTTAATCCACACTTAGATGAACCTGCGAATGCGGGAAGTGGGGGATGCTCAAAAAATTTCAGAATTTGCGATTCCTGAGCGCTAAGCCTCAGTTTTTCAGATTATCGGCGCACACGTGCCGGCTGTCGTGGACACTCTTGCCGATTTGCGGAGTTAAAGGTACTAGCGCACACGCGCCGTGCTCTAACGACTTTGGGCCAGTTCGGGGGTTAGGCTACAATGGGCCTACCTGCGCACCAGCGTCGGCCTTCTTAGACACCAGCAGACCATAGCGGTTTTGTGCTACAGCAGTTCAACGAACTGACGATACGTTTTGTAACTTGAAAGCCTTGTCGCCGGCTTATTTGACCTAGTAAGGTCAACCCAGAGCCGCCGTTAAGCCACCCGGGGCCCCCTGGCCGGGGGGGGGGGGGGGGGTTACGTTTGTGGGAGGGGGGGGGGGGGGGGGGGGACAAACCCTTT